>JAUBNY010000656.1:416768-427213 GCA_032275445.1 Crypturellus soui | reverse complement strand
TATGAACCCTCAATACTTAATTAGTTTTTTTTTTTTTTTTTTTTTTTAAGGCTACATCAGGTACAGAGGAGGATGTTCTCATTTAATGCTTCTGGAAAAAGAAGAAAAAGAATGTCTTCAGAAGCAATGAGATAGTAAGAAAGAATTTCACCTTAAGTTGTGTGTAAATTGAAAAGGGTCAGGACACAATTCTTGACATGGCAACATTTTTTTTTTTTTTTTGATACTGTTCAGTTGTCAGAAATTATCATGTTTTGTCCTGGACCTACTACCTCTCTCCTAAGTCTCAGGAATGCTTTGGAAGTTATCATAGGTTAGAGTTATGTTCCCAATAGACAATTTGTCTGTGACTATTTTGGGAGTTTAGTAATATGAATCCAGACTATTCTAAGTCATTTGCTCTGGATACCAGAGAGTGATAATTAAATATGATGGTACATCTCTTCTAAATGAGAAGTGAATGGTAAAAGGACCATTATCTCTTTATTTCCAGAACTGGTAAGATAACTTCAAGTGGTTTTGTCCACTTATATCCTCAAAGAGTGGCCAAATTTTATCCGAATGCAGAAGCCCTGTTAATTCATAGGTCAGGGTAATAGATGATCATCATAGAAATATTGATAGATATTTAATTATAGCAACATAAAACCTCATCTTTCAAACCCAATCTCACTATACTTAAATTCTGAAAAAACAGAACACAGATGAAGGATTCAGAATTGCATGAGCCGTTAGATTTTCCATATTACAGTACTGACAAGAATCTAAATGAGATGCATGAAATATAGTGCTGTTTAGTGTAAAACATCCTTTTGTAAAAGTTATCAGTAAAATAATTTGAAAAATAGACAATGAAATTAAGACATACTTCAATAAAAATTATGGAGCATATGACAACTGTCCAATTACAGAAATACAGAATTCCTTAAAATCTGGCCTTAGGTTGTACATGAGACAATAATGTTGTAATGGCATAAAATATTTCCTAGCTAGAGTTCTGAATCATGAAAGAAGGAAAAATTTTTATAATTTAGCTATAGACTCAAGCATAGCTCAGAGAATTAAAAATTAATAATAATATTTCTGTCACTTTTTAATAAAGTTTCTAAAAATAAAGTTTCTGTTTTAAAATAAAGTTTGGTGCAGCATACATCTGCACCTAACTATGAAAAAGAGCTGGGAGCTGCTGTAGCACAGATAAGAAGAGTTGGGAAGGATAGCAGCAGACACAGGAACTGAGGATAATTGGTACCATTATGTGTATTTTCTAATATTAACTTGAAATTAAACAGAAAAAAACTGTAAGACACTATATATGTTTTACATTTTCCTATATCTGAAATCAATATAGTATATGTTGAGGAAAATAATATCAGACTTTGAAGTTTTTATTTCATCTGTACTTTATTTGTTTAGGGTCTAACTTATTCTCATTTAAATCAAAAGCCTTTTTGTTAGTAATTCCTTTGGGTTTTTGCAGGGCTTGATGACACGTATATTATATGTCAAATGCATGACATGTATATTATAAATACTTGTTTAAATTTTATGAAGACAGCTTCCTTCTAAAAGGTGACTAAAAAAATGAAGACTATTAATCGTATATCAGAACATTTTAAAATCATATATCAGAACATTAAAAGAATTTACTCACATGATCTGGCTTTCTTCTCTTTATGCTTGGTGGTAACCACCTGCATCACACCACCAGTTACAACACAAATGGTCCTGTGATTAGCCTGAAACAAGAGCTTTTATCAGTTGCAAAGAAGCTGGTCTTCTCAAGTACCCACTACTGTTATTACCCTGCCCTTGGATTGGGATTTTGGTACTGTCTTGAACATAAATAACAAGTATTATTTAAGGGTTTTGATTATGTGGCTATGAGGTTTTTGGATATATATTGTGTCTACTAATGCACTAAATAGATGATCTGTAAAATTCCGATTATTCCCTTTACTTGAATTGCACATTTTTTCTAACAACTCTTTGCATTATGTGTATGTGTGTATATATTTCCTTTTTTTTTTTCTTTTTTTTTCTAAGTTCTGCTCCAAATGGTCTTGTTCATAATTGGTAAGTTTTTTTCTTTCTCATTAACAATACTGACAATCCCCTTGCAGATGGCCTACTGCTCCAAGATGGTTTCTGCTTACTTCCACAAACTTAACTGAATTCTAGTGAGCCTAATTCATTGCAATATTGTTGCAACCTAATGGTAGCTCTGTGACGTCTTCCGACAGAGATTATTCCTAGAAAAAGGGATTCTTAGTCTGGCTACTGGTCTTTTGTCAGAATGATACCTATTTTTTTGAGACTACCGCAAGACCAATAGCCTTTGCCAGTGAATGAGTCACAAAAAGATGAAACAGAACCTTAACTTCTTGTCTCATCTATACAAGGTATATACTGTGATAAGTTGTTTTTTTTTAAAAATGACAGTAGCTGACACCACTTTTAACATAAGTCTTGTCATCATTAACAGTAGAGACAGAATAGGTATTAGCAATACTGAGACAGCTGTGTAAGATACTGTTTTTGTACACTGAATCCAAATTAAGCACTAAACTTTTGAAAATCGACATTTCCTGTGCTCTGAAGCATTGTTAGGTGACCCATATTTTCCAGCATCTATCCATTTTCCTACCGATGCAGACTTGCCAGCTCTCTAACTGCAGGAAAAAAGTACTTCCTGTTCGCCTTTTAGATCAAGTGAATTATTTGTATACAAAACCACGTCCCTTCTTGTCAAGTGTCTCCAGCAACTGTTCTTCTCTGCCCATCATTTCCATGGTTTTGTAACTATTTTAACATAAATTCTTCAAGAAAAATACAGATTTGAAAAGCAACTGAAATTTGCATTCTGATCAGTTTGTCCCCTGATTTTCAATGCAGCAAAAAATATTTTCCCCATATTGTAATATAGTTGAGGTACATAGATAGTAAGAGTGTCTGTCTTTCCCGGGGAAGTAAAAACTTATTATATTCCTACTATGATTTAGATTCTAGTGTTGTTTTAAATAGGTGCATCTACGAATGAGTATTTGCAACCACAAGCACTTTCAACTGGCACTGAATATAACACAGCTATAGAAATTGAAGGGTTTACGTTATTTTAAATGTGATTGAAATCAGTTCAGTGATGTGATTTTTAATAGAAAAATCCATAAAAACTGTCCGAACCAGTATGTATAGGTGCATGCGTGAGCAAAACAGGAGAAATACGCAGATTGCAATAAGAAAACTATAGATATGAAGTTATGTCTTAAAAGTAGTGTTAAGACAATGACATTCAGAAAGGCAGATACAATGTATTTGTGAAAAGCTTAAGATGAAGTTGCCTTGAAGCTACGGACTCAGGTTGTTCGGTTTTAACAGCTGTTATCAACAGCAATCAAAGCCATAGAAAATACAACATTGAGGGGAGCGAAAATGGAAGCAAAAAAAAAATGCATTCCTTGAGAAGTCAGTTATGTTTTTAGAAAAGTTTCCCTTACTCCCCTTAATACAGAACTAAGTAAACAAAACCTTGGGTGCAATTTATAATGCCATTTTCAGTTTTCTGATGAGAAAGACTGGCAGACTTCATATGGCAGATAATCTTCTGCTTTTTCTTTTTTTTTTTTTTCCCTGCCTTTTTCTTTTAATTTTTAACCAATTCAAGTCTGGATGCCTCCTTAATTACTTCAACAGTTAGGCCGGAACACAGGTTTCGATTTCTTTTTTTTTTAACCCCGTGTATATATGCACTCAGAGCAAGTGTTTTTAGCCACCTGCCTTGTGCGTTTCTGGCCTTGGCCGAGGGCAGCCGGGAAGGCAATCCAGCCTCGGCGGTTTTGCGCAGGAACGGGGATATTTTTAGGCCGCCGCGTGCCGAGTAACGCGTCCTCCTGTCAAGCGGTTGCCGGGCGCGCACGGGACCTCCGCGGAGCGCGGACAGCGGCCGCGGATCCCGAGGGAGCTGCGTTCGCGCTACGTGCGCGGCAGCCGCCCGCGCTCTCGCTCGCTCGCTCGCTCGCTGCTGCCCCCGGCGGCGGCCCGCGATGCCGGCTCCCCGGGAATGCTGGGAATGTTGAGTCAGGCAGCGGCAGCCCGGGCTGAGCGAGGAGGGAGCCGCGCCGAGGGGCAGCGCGCCGAGGGAGCGGAGCGTCCGCGCGAGCCACCCCCGCCCGCAGCGCGTCCCCGCCGCGGCCGCCGCCGCCGCCCTGCGCGCCCAGGGGATGTCCGCGCGACGCGGCGCTCCGAAATCCCTGTGAGGACGAGGAGGCGGCGGGCGATGATTTGAAAGGTGAGAAGCCTGCGCGAGAATACGGCCATAGCACGGTAAATTACCGGCGGTCGAAGAAATGGTTATATATTGCCTTCTGCGGCTGCCCGGTAGCTGAAATTGGAGATGAGGTTGCAGAAGCGGCGTTTTGCATTGCTTTGTGAATATATCGCAATAAATAGGACCAAGTGCCCATCTTAGTCGGGTAACAGTGCCTCTCCCTACTGAATCGTCAGCCAGACACCTTTCTTGCAATTTCTCCTAGAAGCAGCCATAGGGTTCTCTTTTTTTGTGTGTGTCTGGTGTTTAAAACATTATTATTATTATTAAAGTTTTCTAGAATACAATTGATGAGCTTTGAAAATTCTAGCTTTATAGTTAAATACTGGGTAACGTCTGTTTTTAAAAATAATGTGTGTGTAGGGAAGGGAAGGGATTTCTTTTTTTGGTATCTGGTAAAGGGAAGCCAGAAACTAACAGGATATTATTTTGCAGTTATGTAATTAATGAATACTTACTGGGATTGCTCATTTATGATCCTGTGTGTATGTGTGTATGCGTGTGGGTTTTTGAAGATCATTTTAGGTAGCATCACAAGAGTGATGCATATGTTAAAATCTGTGCACATAATGATCAAATATATATATTGCTGGAAGCACTAGAACAGTAACGTAATGGGGAAGGGTTGTTTTTCTTTATTATTAGTGTGTGATTGATTTCTAGGCGGCTACCTGCTAAGCTTAGTGATGGATGGATGGGAATCTATTCCCACAGCGGCGAACTGATATTTCCCTGTTGACGGACAAATCAACCGACCACTTGCGTTGTAGATACAAGCTCGCTGCGAATAAGCGCGGCCAATACGCGCAGCCAAGAGGAGGGCAAATCCCACTTGTCAGGCTTAGTTTTCTGGTTGGCTTTTTAAATCAGCGGCTTCACTTTACCATTCTCTTATTTGGGTTTTTTTTTCCCGTTTTCCATTGCCATCTCCGTGCCTCCATCCCCCGTACGCGCGCCTAGGGCGGCCGCCTCGTTTACCTGCCCTCCCTCTCCCCACCCCGCCCTTCCCGGCAGCGCCGCCGAGACCAGGCCCGTCCCTGCCCGCCCTCCGCGAATGGAGGGAGCTGCTCCCCCTCCATCAAGTGACTCTGTTTCCCCGTGCTGGAGCCGGGGACGGGGAGGATCTTCCCGCACTCGCCTCCCCTCCTCACCGCCCTGCCTGGGGAAGGTGCTGTGGCAGCGCTGATCCCTGCCTCCCCCGGCCATCTCCCCCGGCGGTCTCCGGGCTCACCCCATCCCTCCCCTTCCCTGCAGCCCGGTGTACGGGGGGAAGAGCAGCTGCCTCTGCCCGCAGCCGCCTCCACCCCGCGGTCCCACCCGGCCCCGCCGCAGGACAAGGGAGGTGCCGCCCGCTACTGCCCTCCCCTCACAGCGCCCCGCCCCAGCCCGCCTCGCTCCCGCGGCTCGCGCGCTCCAACGGTCGCCCGCGGGCGGTAACGGTCACTCGTTCGCCCCCTTTCTCCCCATTCCTGGCCTGTGTGAAAACGCTGGGTCAGGCAGTTTCTCAGATCGCTTTTGCGCTGTTGCGGGCTGCTGTTTTCGTCAAGTAGCCTATAGAGAAGCGGAGATTTTCGTAGCCCCCTCGCTGCCTTGCCCAGGTGAGCAGTGCCTTTTCAGGATTCTTGGTTTCCCTGTGTATGAAGAAGGGAAAGGTGACTTTCTGGGTTCTGTTTTTGCATGCACGGGATGTGTAGTGGTGAATGGTGACAGTCCCCTTAAGTGGTGCCTTTTTTTATAAGGAATAAGCATCTTTGCAGTTTCTCTAGCTGCCTTGAACGCAAGTCCTGGGTCGCTGTGTCAAGGTTTCATTCCCCAGCATTGGTGCATGACGCTTCCCTTTCCAAAGTCCTACAATAGGGAAACCTTTCCACTAGAGCTATTCTTGTTTGCAAATTCCCTATAAAATGGTCTTAAAATGCCTCAAAATGAGTTAGCTATTTCATTTTTCCTGGAGAGGTAAAAAGAAGAAGAAAAGTTCTATATGCGCTGTATGCTCTCGCTTCTTGAGTGCTTTTGGAGGGGAAAGACAATAATATTTGTCCCAGCATCCTCAGGATTTTTGTCCACTGTTGCATCTGCCATTTGTAAGGGTGATTTTCTTCACTGTGAGCAAAGGGAGTGACATTCCTTCCGCAGGAAGGAATAGGATAGGGGCAGTCACTGAGCTCTGATTTCACAGCTTGCATCGTATCAGAAGGTCTGGACTGTGGAGAAGTTGTTGTAGCTCCAAGTACCCTTCAAGCAGGATAGATATTCAGGTTGAGAACTGAGATGTTTCTTACCTGTTTTTGCTTAGTGGTCATGGTTTCATCTGGTATTGTGCCTCAAAATAGTCAGTTTCTTTTTTCATCAGGTAAATTGCCACTGCAAGGAGAAGGGGATAAGGTTTCACTCGTGAAAGAGAAAGTGAGATGTGGACTATGCTGCCATCATTCTCTTAGCATTTTTTTTTAGTTGATTTGTTTTATTTGATTATTTGGAGAAAGAGCAAATAGTAAACATACTGACTTCATGAAATAGAGTAATGATTTTTAAAGGTAGTGCCAATGAATGAAAGGATGTTTCTGTCTTGCAGAATGAATTACTTAGATTTGGAGGCAAATTAACTGCTCCTGTCTTTGTGTAGCTCCTATTTTATTTTTGCCCATGTGGTGGATACCTATGTGAATGTGCTTTCTTGCTGAAAGTAGAAATTGATACCATCTTCTTCACTCTAGCTTTGAGATCAGGTGCTTTGATTTTTCTAGTTAGTGTTGGGTTACTTCTTTACCTTCCACGCTTAAGCAGGGATACATAGTCTTCTGTCTTAAACTATGAAAAGTCTTCTCTCAGTACCATTGCAGAGGTTTATTAGGTCCTCTTCTTGTTTACAAAGAGGAAGTTGGCAGGCTGAGGAGTTTTTGGGCCTTTCCCAGTCTACTGGGCAAAATGTAGGGAACTACATAGCAATTGTTCATCTGTTCGGTCTTCCTTTTTTTTTTTTTTTTTTTTTTTCTTTATTATCATGAATCTTGCAGACCTTTGAGGGATGACTAATAAAAAAGAGTGGGTTTTTCACCCTCAGTGAGGGTGAAGCAACCAGCCAGTGTATCACTTTCAAAGACAACATATGCTCTGCCATCTCTATCTCATATGGCGTTTATTATATTTTTATCCACCAGGATGCATTTGTTATGTTTTTAGTTTAATTTAGACTGTAGGATGTTTGAGATAAATAGTGCTTGTGTTTTACTTATATATTTTTTTAAACTTCAGATTCACTTGGGAAATATTATGATAAATAGTTTTTGTAGCACACCTGCTCATTCATTTATGACTGTTTTTTTAAAGTTTGGCATTACTTTAATGCATTTTTGCAAAGCAAGTACTATTTTTTTGATGAGCTTAGTTAGCAATGATGAAGTTGTATCAACCTACTTATTTTGTAACATTAGTACTAGATTTTTATTTTCAGCAAAGTCCTGGCAACAGGGCAAGACTTACTGGAAGTCAAAAGGTGATTATAATTCCTTTTTGAGAGGACTAAGTCATCAAGGGAAAGCTGGGAAAGGTATAGGGAGATCTCTAAATGAATTGAGTAGTGCTTTTTTTTTTGGTGATACTTCAAAGAAAACGAACATTCAGATCAGTAAAAAAGTCAAATCTTATTCCACAGTACTTATTTTTTAACTGATCCATTTTATTTCAAATGTAGGCTAATGCTGTTTTAAATTGTTTTAAGACGATGTGTTTGGAATACAATGAAATGGTTTGTCACTGCACATACGTAAGGTGCAACAAAAAGACATGGTTTTGTCAGAAAATGATTGCAGGTTTTTTTGTGGAGTTGATAAAAATTATTAGCATAGATATTCTGTCTTTGCTTATATAGGATAAGGCACACCTCTGTGTTAACGGTGAATTGAACATCATTTTATCAGCTCTGTGCTTCTTTTCTCCCTCCTCACCCCCTATTTTTTTAATATATGACAGAGTACAGGCTTATTGTTAATTATGACTTAAGGGAGAATATTAAAATCTGCATGGTATTACGGTTTCAGTGTTACTTTCTCTCTCTTATTTATTTATTTATTTATTTTTCCTCAGGGCAGACTTGCCCTATTGACTTTTGAAATGATCAGCTTTGAAATGTCTTAAACAGGCAGATTTAGTTTTGAAGTGGTTATAACAGCCAGGAACACCAACCTCATCTCCTTTTGTAGACAACCGGCCAGGTGCTGTGCTCTGGAAAAGTGCAGTAGCAAGAAAGTACTGCCATAGCACTTTTGTCCATGGAAACCTGAAATTCCTTTATAATATTACAAGTATAGGCTTGAAGACGGACAATTTACATGTTTTGAAATTTGAATGCTGCTATTTTTTATTCTCAGTAAGAAAAATGCTGGAGAACTATGGTGTTGGAATTTCTGCTGTTTTAGGATGGCAAGTGGAATTGATCTAAGAATCCAAGATCTACCTCAGTGTCTCCAGTTGTCATTGGAAAATTGCCTTCTTGGATGCATCTTGCTCTTGCTTCTTAGAGCAGTCATGCTTACTGATATTATGTTTTTTTTTTCTAATACAAATCACAGCCAGCTATAGAATCTAGAAGCTAATTTCCACAGAATGGGAAATGAAAGACTTTAGTAAGGAAGAATGACTAGAAAGATTTATTTTGGAGTTAAATCACATTTTTAAAAATAAAAAAATATATTATTAAATTCATCTTAAATGGTGTAATAAATGCCATGAAAAGTTGAAAGGAGTAAAGTGAAAGATAAATGGCTAAGGTATATGTGTAAATGGTGTGCATTAACTGTGTATAACTGTGAAGCTAAGGCCGGAAGTCACTAGAGAGAGGGAATGTATTCTAAACATAGACTAATGATTGGCTTGTAGCAGGCATTTTGTTTCTAAGAAAGTAAAGGAAATACGAGCGATCTTTGCTGCCCCTGAATTTAGCCCAGCAGATCACACCCTATGCAGAGCACATCTGTAGGACACTTTGCGTCCAGATTCCTTGGGATGAAGGCTGAGTTGTGTCCTTACTGGCCAATATTAGCTTTGAGAGGCTAAGGGGTGTCCTTCAGTGACTTCATCTAATTTCTAATGGAGATTTGCTGTGTCTAGACTCACAGCTGCCTTTATTTTGCATCTGATTTGATTATCTCATCAAAAATAAAGTAAATTAAATGCATTTGGAGACTACAGTACTGTACTTTCCTGGAGCTAGTTCCTCCTTGCAAATATGAGTTGAATCTTGGTGGTGGTGGTTGTACTACTGCTGCTTCTGTTTCTAGTATTGTTAACCCTGGACTTCTAAAGGTCAGTAACTACAGGTTAATTTACAGGTAATCTGCTAAAATGGGTAGCGTTTCTGCTACCCATGAATAGCATTTCATTTTCTGCGATGTCTGTATTTCTTTAATATCTAGTAGATGGGCATAGGGTCTGTTTTATTTTTATCATCTTGTGAAGAGTTTTCTCTAAAGCATTCTTTTTCTCAAATACGTTCCATTATTGAAATACCATAGTTCTTACCACTTCTTCAAACAACTTGGATTAGTATGCAAACTTAACATCGTAAAACATGATTGCTATTCTTGACCCCATGTCAAACAATAGTTTAAGAAATGGTAATATTAGATGCTTCTTTGGAAGACAATTTGCCATGTAAAGCATATTTATTTTTGATAGCGATATATTGGTAGTCATGATATACCTTGTCTTTTATTTAGGAACCATTTTCACAGACCTCAGTTGAAATCTACTCAGGCAACCTGTTTTCCTTAATGAAAGGAGTATAATAGCATCTGCCATCAGTGTCAGATGGTAAGGTTGGATGCTTGTAATGGCTTCTAACTTGCACTTGTGAATTGGCTTGATTATGCTGAACCAAGATGGGTTCAGTGGCAGTGCAAAAGTGATTGCTGCATGGTGGCAGATACACTGCACCATAACTTTTATAAAGATAAGGAGTATCCTCTGGCCAAACTATTGAAAAACAAACCTGTTAATTTTACTGATGCTCAGCCAAATAAGCCATACATATAATGTATGTATATGTATATGTATATGTATATGTAGTATATACTTCTATGTGTACATACACATTTATATGTAAAATGTACAGATAAAA
>JAUBNY010000656.1:403032-416668 GCA_032275445.1 Crypturellus soui | reverse complement strand
TATGTATATGTATATGTATATGTAGTATATACTTCTATGTGTACATACACATTTATATGTAAAATGTACAGATAAAAATACCATGTTCTATATTCAGACTTTTTAGTATATGATACAATAAAAAAAAATGCTCACCAGCCCTTAGACATTTTAGGAAGCCCCACAGTAGCTTTTTTTTTTTTTTTTTTTTTAAAAGCATGATGTTTCAAAAACAAGACACATAATTTAAAGCTACAAAATAATGGAAGGGTGAGTTGATTAAATATTACTTTAATAGAATCTCAATGCTAATTAATATTTAGCTTTAAAAGTATTTTAGAACAACTTAGTTGTTCATAATATTTTAATAGGGAAGGAGAAATGTCAGTGCTTTAAAGAAATTGCAGGACTATTTAATCTCTACCAAACACAGATCTTACTAAAAATGTGAAGCTTTTGAAAGTAAAGTCCTGCTAATTCAACCAGCGTTCTTGTTCAAAAATCCTAATGCTTGTATTTTTGGCTTTTTTTTTTTTTTTTTGGTTGCCTGATAAATTTTCATCGCTGTTACTGAATCTGTTAACAGAAGTATGTCCAACAACTTCATTTTCTATATATGTACATGTTTTGTCTATATAGGCATATTCAGCAACCATTCCTAGTTTCTCCTTCCCTTGCATTAAATTGAAGTGAAAGCCAGGAAGGTGGTGAGCTTATTCTTGTGAAAAAATAAATTGCTGTTCTTTCAGTAGTATCAATGAGCATTGATTGACCTCACCAACTTGTGAGATCAAAACAGACTTTATAAATAACTTTTATTCAAAACCTTATATGCACTATTATTTTTTTTTCTTTTTTACAACAGAAACATAGAATGCAATTTCTGAAATTAATACTTATTGGTAGTTAAGGGGTTTATTGTACAGACAACAATAAAAGCTTGCATTTACATTAGAAATGCAGATGTGGAATGCTATCGAGAAACTAAATGAAAGTACTGTCCCTTTGAGTGATTTCTTGGTGTATTTTTTTCAAACTTTTAATAAATAGTTGAGTAGGAAGAAAGAGGTAGAATTCTCTTATTGTGGTTAAAAATGGAAAATAATGTCATTGGATCAATTTGACCATAAGAAGGAAAAATGTTCTGTTTATTTTTAATAAAACTATAGCGGGTGTGTAATAACCCTATATGAAACATCATGTTGTTCTTTACCTTTTGTTATTTCATTGAAATAAAACATGCCACGCTGCTTAGATTTATGATAGAGAATATAATAAAAAAAGCACACTGTTTGCCAAAGCATACTGTATGCCAAGGCATAACAGAATATTGTCTTTTCTTGTGGAACTTCTTCCTTCTGTGATGGAAGATGAATGGAAGATAAGTTTGACTTTTTTGCCTCTGGCCATATAATAACTACTGAAAGTTTTCTACATTTCTTGGTCTTACTTTTTTTGAAGTTGTTAAATCTACTACTGAATTAGTTAAACTCAGTCTGTCTGAGTCTGACTTGAGATTGCTGATCAACTTATTCCAAAACATTTTACAGGAGATGTGGCACGTTACAATGTTCCTGCTAATATTGTGATTTTTCCGAATCTAATGAAGTAGGAGTTGCATTGTTTTTCATTAAAATGTATTCAGACGTTTGTTTGGCAAAATCCAGTTTCCATTCTTTATGAACCATCGTGCTTCACAGAGCTTAGGGACAGGCAAGATACCTCTTGGTGTATTCTGAGACTAAATTACAGTGCTTGTGTGCATCTTTTTGACATATTATGAAACAAAATTAACAGACCCAATGCAGAAAATTCCCTACTTGCTTTGAATTCTGTGGTAACGATTTGTTTAAATAGTTTCTTAACAAAATTAATAGTTTTTTTTTTTTTTGGGGGGGGGGGAAGAGGGGAGGAACATTCTTGACTCTGTGAAGACAATATTATTTCAAGTGGGGGAGACCTTATATTAGAATCATATGTTTTAAGTTTATATAAAAATAGATAGTTAAAGGCAAATACAATAGAGCATGTGATTCTTAAGTATGCGAACTGTTGATGTTTGGATCAGAAGAGTGAAGATGATGAGATAAGGAAAGAAATCTTAAAAATAAGCTAGGTGTAATTTAAGAAAACCATCAGGAAGTAGTTTATCCTGAAAAAGACTATTTCTTGTTTGCTGGGATTTTTAGGGCTGATGAGAGAGTGTGTTTCGGGGTGGAGGGGAGCCATAGTGAATTCTTTTTTTCGGTTTTCTCACTGAAAATGCATGATTAAATCTCTAAATCTTTTTTAAAGCAAGAAAATGTTGAAAGAAGTAAACGAGCACCTGTTATTTTTTCTGGAAAACATGACTGTTTTATCCTAAGTGGGTCTGTGCTCTGTCTTGGACTAGAGTGAAATATGATGGGGGACCTTTTCTCTCCAGGAAAAAATTGAGGGAACTTTAATCTTGATAAGCTAGTTTATATTGCTTTATTGGAATGGCTTTATATTTGCTACTGCAAAATTTGCAACCTCTCTGCTTTTGTCGACAGGTGTATGGCAAGCTCACCTTTGTAGTTGTGGGGTTTTGTCCATATAGTGCTTTCCTCTCCTCAAAATATGTGAGATTCTTAGTTTCCCCCAAATTCTGTTTATTTTCCTTTCCAGCCCTCAAAGCATAGGTTTTGTTTTTTGTTTAACACCATCCTTGAAGATGACGCTTGAAATATTAGGTTAAAAAAATGGTTTTTTTTTTTTTTTTTTTTTTCTTTTCTCGTAGATTAAAATGGCAATGTAACAGGAATCTAGTTTCTAAGATCAGCATTGTCTAGATGTCTCCTTCCCATCCTTAGTCTGTGCCAGCTGGTTCTGTAGCAAGAGGAGGAGAAGAGACCTTCTCTTCTGTGATCTTCCGGAAGCAGTAGATAATGTTTTCTGTGTGACCCTGAGGTTGATATTGGCTTTTATTGTCTGTAAATCCTGATGCATTGAGACGCATAGTAAATCTTCCTAAGGCTTGGCTCGATGAATAGGTGAGGAAGAGTACAGGACTATATATGTGCTTTTTCCCTTCTACTATAAAGGGAAGGCATGGCTGCTTCTATGTCCAAACTTATCTCAGCCAGATGCATATTCTTCCAGGCAAAAATGCATTTTTATGTGCTCTTCTGCCCCTCTGTCTCCCCTTCCTGCCCTGTTTCCCGCAAACTATCCGTGAAGAAGAAAGCCCATCCGGGTAATTCAGATTATAGTAGGAAATAAATCAGGAATGAAAACA
Organism: Crypturellus soui; assembly: GCA_032275445.1. NCBI lineage: Eukaryota > Metazoa > Chordata > Aves > Tinamiformes > Tinamidae > Crypturellus > Crypturellus soui. The sequence continues at coordinate 413,430 of JAUBNY010000656.1, read as the reverse complement.
GAAGCGAGCTGTAAGAACTTCTTCAGTTTAGGATTTTCAACTTCCAGTCTCCAGTCTGTGAGTTATTTTTAGATGCTCATATTCTCATGCTTTTTTGAGTTATAAGTAGAAAAGAGTCGCTGGAATGTAATTTCACGTCTATTATTTCCCCTAAATGGCTAAAAATCACACTTTCTTATTTAAATGGATACTTCTGCTTTGCTTTATGCAGCTGAATTGTTTGAACACAGCAGAAATGCCAATATTTTGTGACAGAATTGCTAGTCTTTTTAATTCTAGCTTGTATATAACAGTATTTTGTTAGCTTGTTGTATCTATTTTTGCCAAGGACAGTGTTTGCACTGAAGTGAATTACTTTTAATGGACCATCCTGGGTGTGATACAAATAGTTTGTGTGTCTAAATTACCAATGTTCAATAAATGTCGTACCTTTTTATTTCGGTCCAGTGGCATTACTCAAAGCATTTCAGTATAGCAGTGTGTCTTCCACCTCTGCAACTCATGGATCTTGATGTACCTCTTGGGAAGGAGGTGAAAATTCATGTGAACGGCCAGTGGTTCATAGTAGTAGCTGAAACAAGTTTGAATAAGTGAAAAATCTCAGTTAGTTCTGATGCACATTAATAATTAAAATTAAACAAATGTTTTAGAATATGCTGGCTGTTAAACTTGCTGAAAACGTAGCATATACCAAGCAATTCTTAGAATTCCTGTAAGCCTGTCGGAGGTATTGTTTGCATGGGATAAAGAGGTGTCAGTGGAGAAGACAATGATTTTGCCAAGAGAAAATTGTCTGTGGAGCCAAAACATGTTTCTAGTTTGCTGGCACGATTAGTATCAGTAATGTTTTATGCTAAAAATTTTTGTAAGGATTTAGTTTACTAGAGATTATTGATAAAACTGATATTAAAACTTTCTTCTCTGCTCCTACTCAACACTTCTTCAGAACAATTGTAGAACAGATGTCTTATGGCACTGGGAAATAATGTATCTGAGATAATGAGAATGCCTTGAGGGAATGTCTGAATCCAACTTTTGCTCTTTCTCTAATTACCTTCACAGTGATAGTCAATCTGATTAATCACCACCAATTTAATTAATTTCACTCATCTCTGGAAATAGACTTGTTTAAAAAAATCAAGGGACCTAATTCCTAGAGTCCAATATATTTGTTAATATTTATGCTATATAATTGTAATAAACTCATTCAAAACTTAGTGAATACTTCAATATTGAAGAGTACGATAACAGAAAGAACAGTGGATCCAAATTTGTTTTTTTCCTGTTTGGTAGATCTACCCTTGTGGTTTGTTTTAACTACAAAAGTCATAATATGATACCCAAAAGAAACAAAATAACCCTTTTTTTGAAATGAAAAGCTGGTTTATTTATTATGTAGCCTTCTCCTGAGAAGCTGAATATCAACAAATATTAGCAAGCTTGTATTTCATTAAGGAAATCGTATTGTATTACTATATTATAATTACCTAGAAGGAAATATTCAAATTAACTTATTTAATTTATCTTACTAAGATATGCTTCTCATGATTAAAACTGAACTAACAGAAACAACTGACTTCTTCCCTCTCTTTTATTATCCAAAAACCTCTTTATTAATTCAAACATTAGTTCCAAAGCTCTATCTTAATGATTAGAGGGATGGGAAAGAGAGCTGATGAATTACTACTTTCACTCTGTATTTTGAAAATGTAATTTCTTGTTTTAGGTAAGTCTTAATGTAGGCAATAACATTCTTTTTCTTTATGTAATTCCATGTGTTCAGTTATTTAAATCTATTAACATATGTTGGCTAAAATATATTTTTGAGGTCTGTGTGATTCTTATTTGGCTGAGTCAAAGTGTTAAGATATTTTCTAGTAGGAAAGACATGTTCAGTCTTTTCTCTGAATGAAACAAATCTTACAATGCATTTTTAACTAGTCATCCTAAATGTAGAACAGAATATAAATGGGATTTTTTTTAAAGTAATTACTGTAAGACTTGGGGTACTTCTTTCCTCCCGATATATATATATATATATATATCAGTTACTTTACTTACTATAAACATGTTTTCTAAGATGAAGGGTAAGAGGGTTTTTTTAATCTATATATTTATTTTTTTTTTCCTCTCTCCTAGGTTTTCTGAATTTGGAGGAAAAACAGATTTTTGTCTACGGGAAGAATGCAGTGAAACTGCCAATATTTCTAGCTGGAATTATAGATTTGATATTCAACTTTAGTGTTACTTAATTTCTTTTTACATAGTACCTCAAAGCAGAAGAAAAATGTATGGAAGTGCAAGAACAATCAGCAACTTAGAAGGAAGCCCCTCCAGGTCTCCTCGTTTGCCAAGATCTCCTCGCCTGGGCCACAGGCGAACAAATAGTGGAGGAGGAGGAGGAACAGGTAAGACGCTTTCAATGGAGAACATCCAATCCCTTAATGCAGCCTATGCAACATCTGGACCAATGTATCTGAGTGACCATGAAGGTGTAGCTTCTACTACTTTCCCAAAGGGCACAATGACTCTTGGAAGGGCTACAAATCGAGCTGTATATGGTGGTCGAGTCACAGCTATGGGGAGCAGTCCTAATATTGCTTCAGCTGGACTTTCCCACACAGATGTCCTTTCTTATACTGATCAGCATGGAGGCCTGACAACATCTTCACACCATCATCACCATCAGGTTCCTTCAATGCTGAGACAGGTTAGAGATAGTACAATGTTAGACCTGCAGGCTCAGCTTAAAGACCTACAGAGGGAGAACGATCTTCTCAGAAAAGAACTAGATATTAAGGACAGCAAGCTGGGATCCTCCATGAATAGCATCAAAACTTTCTGGAGTCCTGAGCTAAAGAAAGAGAGAGTATTGAGGAAAGAAGAAGCAGCCAGAATGTCAGTTCTTAAAGAGCAAATGAGAGTTTCCCATGAAGAAAATCAGGTAAGTAGTGCTAAAAGTTTCTTTCTACTGATTAACAGATGAGCATCTGATATTTTGCTTATGTTACTGTATCCTGTGCTAGAACAAATCTGACAATGGCAACAAGAGTTGCATGTCTTGATTCATTTCCCTCTGGCCTCTGACAAGAGGAAAGCACTAATAAGAATCTAGACGTCAGTTATAATTTCCTTGATGTAGCACTCTTGCACCTCATAGCTGAGAAAAATGATTATTACCTGTTTTCTTGTTTGTGAGTCTTTCTGTAGTGATTTTTACAGTGACAGTCAAAACACATTCTGCAACCTTTTCTGAAGAAGTAAATGAAGCACTCCTGTAAATGCATAAATGAAGATGCACAGGATTTTGTATGAGCTACAGAAGAATTTACCTGCCTTGTTTTCCTGAAAGCTAAAAGAACATATACTATTAAATTCCCCAGTGTAACATTTTAGAATTCTGTGTGCTTCAGAATGAAGTTGTGTTTTCATCTTTTTGATGTCCTGTGTCTTAGAAAAAGTGTGTGTTGTAAATATGCTTTTCAACTACTTCTATTCATGATTTAATTACTAATATTTTTCCTAAAGTCATGAAAAGATTTAAGTATTATTCATTCAGATTAAATGAGCTAAGGTCAAGCTTTGAGACCCTGTGCTATTTCACAAATCTATATAAAAAACAATGGCATAGATACAAATTCTCACATTGCAGGCTTCACGTTCCTTTTGTGGCTATGCATTTTGTTTGTGATGCTATTGTAAAGCTACTCTGTTTTTTAGACTTAACTTTCCTCTGACCAAAACAGTCCTATGTTTCTCGTACTTACAAATCCCCAGTCTGAATTTCTTCACTGCCTGGCGGGCAGCAACAGTTAAAATTACTAATTTCTTTCTATTGAGTTTCTAGTCACCAGTCCTTCTCACCAAATTTTCCAGTTCTTAACTATTTAGCTACATGGCATACCTGTGAAAGTAATGTATGCTCAATCTTGATTCAGTAGAAAACTGACTGAGAAAGCAGGAACCCACTACAGTGAATTAATATTGTTTGTGTATAGTTCAGGTTTCCAGACTGATAATACTAGGAATCAAAAACATGTTGGGAGAAGGTTCTCCTGTTTTTAAGAGCCCTGTTGGTGAACTCCTTGTCTGAGATGCTGATGTCACTGAACAGAAGAGGAAATACTGTGTCTTTAGGCTTGGAAATACAAAGTAGAAATCAAGATGAACTTCATGTAAACATAGATTAAGTTTGTAAGGAGGACCCTTCCATTTTTATGTTGCTCTTTAAGTTGTAACTGAGATACAAACTAAGCTTTATATATAAGTTATCATATCAGAGAATAGTGGATTCTGCATGAGACAACAATCAGTCTTTAGTTAAAAGGTAGGCCTGTTCATCAGTGAACTTATGAAATACTAGCACAACAGTGAGTGAGAGTTGATGCAGATAAAGGTAGGTGATGTCCTTTCCGCTTCTGTGTCAGAAAATTTCTTTATTGATCTGACCTGCCACTTTTTCCATTGATGGATTTCCTTTGAGGTGTCAAGTGCAGGCCAACTGGATCTGCCCCTTGTAATGTCTCTGAGCTTTCACGGTTTAGAATGGTTACAATGCAATATTAAAAATGAATTACTTTGGAGAACACAGTTTCTGCTTCAGAATGAACCACTGATTTTCAGGGGCTGAAAGGAGACTGGATAAAGGCAAAGAGGAAGAAATGACATCATCATTGCAATTCCTGGCAAAGTAGTGGAAGAAAATAGACAAGCAATGAAATATTTGTAAATATTTAAAGAAAACAAATAACAGTTGAGATGGATTTATCAAGAATAAAATGTCAAACTAATCTATTTTTTTGTATGTGACAGAAAAACAAGCTATATGCACAATGCCTATGCATTTATGCAATATTCACATATGTTAAAGGTAGGAAAAGTGATTGCTATTTCTCCTTTTATCTTTCTTCTAAGCAAGCCAGTGGGAAGCATATGAGATGAAATTGCTATTATATGGATGCATATCTGTTTGGAGGACTTTGCTGAGTGTAATTGTCAATGATTTATGGTGCAGTTAGAATGATGATGCCTGTAGGGATCTGTCCTGTGTTTGAGGTTTTCATCAGTGACCTAAATGATGGATGTGTGTTATATTCCCAGATGACATCAAGCTGGGGAGGGCTAAAAACATCCTGGGGAATAGGTGTATAATTGAAAATGATTTTGACAAATTAGAGAAATGGTCTGGAAAAGTAGAAAGTGTTTTAACAGAAAGTTGTTAGAAATCAAAGCTACTGTTTAGAAGAGACCCAGACAGAGATAATATTTATGGACAGTGACTTAGATATTCCAGATTTTCATTTAAAAATTATTTTGCTTTCGCAGATATATGCTTTGTTCTTTGATTTTATATCCCAAAGTTACTTTAGTAGTCTTGTCTCTGCTTCTCTTAATTCTTGTGTCATTTTTTTTGTGACATGATTAATATTGCTTTTAAAATGGACTGAGCATATACAGAGAGGCAGGGAATACTCTATGCTTTTTCTTTTAACAGTATTATTTTTCTTGGAGTCATCCATTTGCTATTCCTCAAACAGAAATTTTATATATTTTTTTCTAGACAGATTGCTATTCTTGCTAACCTTATTTGAACATATTACATAGCAGCATAATAGAAAGTTTGCCTGGTGATCAGAAGGTTAGGAGGAGGAAAGAACTGAGAGGATGCCAAAAATCCTTCAACACCATTAGTTTCCAGAATTGCTGCATGCCTGGTGAAATAGATTGAGAATTGGCTTATTCATTTAGATAACGCAATATAAAAGAGCTTATCAGTTAACATGCAGCTTTTGTGACATTGCAGTAATTGATATGTTTTAAAATAATTTATAAATATAAGCAGAAAGTAACAAATAGTTTACCTGCTTACAAATGTCATTATTTAATCTGACACAATAATACAGGTATGAATTACTGCAGACAACAAACAGTGGCTCTTGTTCAATCTTGATATGGTTACTTGATGGTGTTGAATGTAATTGGTGAGAATGGTGAGTTCTATGGTGAGTTCTATCTTTTTTTTTTTCTTTCTTCCCCTTATAGGAAACAAGGTAATTTTAATTTGCTTAATGTGTTGTTTGAAAACATACTGTAAATTTTACTATCTTGAAGTTTTGCTCCTGCCCTGACATTGCAGGCGTTTGCCTCTGATAATGTGATCAAGAGAAAGGATAAAAAGGATAGTGAACAGTTGTTCTGAGAGCAGAAAAGGTTTGAATATAAACTTATTCCTTGAAATAATGATCGAGTACAGCTGTAGTAGTATGAATAACTCATAGGTGCCCATTATGAGTAACTTACAGGTGCTGTGATTATCAGAATAGAGCAGATAAAATCTGATAACTAGTGGATAAGTGCATGCGTATTTATAACATCAGAATTGTGAGTAGTTACTCATGTTATTTCGTGTGTTCCCTTCCTCCCTCCAGTCCTTCTAAGTAGAACTATAAAATAATATATATCAGGAAACATTCTGGAATGCTGTTCTTCTTTGCATGAATTAACTAAAATGTTTAGGGAAAACTTGTTCAGACTAATATATACATTCTTGTAAATTATTACTTACAGACTGTATACCTATTTTGCTGTTTTGAAGTGTTGTCCATCATACATTGTGTGCCATTTAAATTATTATTATTCTGTGTAAAAGGAAAGGCAAGGAGAGAGGGATATATACTTTAGTATGCTGTAGGTGTATCAGTGGAGGAACTATAGTGACAAAAATATCTAAAACTAATATCTTGCAGTACAGCTCAGTCCTTTCTAACTTTTTCCAAACATTTGGAAGTGCTACTTGCTTCCAAATTGGACTCTTCCTTGATGAGATCCTGCTGGCATCTTCTAAATGCAAGTCACAGGAAGTTGAAGTGTCTTCTCCTTACGCAGTCTGGCTGCGAGCTTTTAAGCATGTATTCTTCAGCTTTTTGGAAATACTTTGTTTATTGCCATTAAATTTCTAGACACTTGATTCTCATGGAATACACATGGATTTACTAACAATTAGGATTCCAGTGTAGTTCTAGATAGATATATTTTGATCATTTTTATTTTGATCATTCATATGCAGCAAAGTGTGCATTTGATTAGCCATAGGAAAGGTACTGTCTTTTCAAATTGAAGAGGGAGGGGAAGGGGAATACCTCTGTCTGTCTAGTCTCTGTGTACATATGAGCAATACCACAAATGTTGAGATTCATGAGTAATCATGGAGTACAAGGTTACTTACAGAAAATAAAGTTTGGAACTGGAGAAGTAGACGTGTTCTGTTCGCAATTTAACATGCTTTCTGAGGTGTGTTAGCACATTAAAAATAACTTAAATCATATTAGCTAAAATGTGTATATGTTTACTAAATGTCTGTCTTGAAAATAATGTTTAAATATTTTCAATTCAGCTTTGTAACATAGTATTTATGAAGAAAGAAAGTTTAAGTTATTTTTAATGTGTTTTCACCATGTTCAATCATATTTTCTGTTTTTCAGTATATTGTTGTTTCCTGCTTTCTTAATCTTCACCAGAGTGAATAAACTATGTCAGTGTAGATTGGCTTTTGTGCTGCAGTTAGTGATGATAGAGGGAAGGGCATTCACTATTGAGGGAGAAAGTAAGGAGATGAGGGGTGGTCATGATAATACTATAGTTCTCAAGACAACTGTTGAGGAATCATCAGCCCTAAAGGTATTATGGTTTGAGGGAATGTGAAACGTAATCTTTTTAGCATTTTTAAACAGGATTTTTAAATCTAAGGGAAGGTTGGGAAAAACTGAGCTAGAGAAAGAGCAAGGAGATGTTTCCCTGTAAGTGGGCAAGTGCTTGCATACTTTTTGGTGGTATTATGATTTAGATAATATATGTGTACACATTATATGACCTTATTATGTTTGTGTAATAATTATACCACATGTTAGCAATCATTTGAAAATGAAATTTTTGCATTTTTATGTGGTATAAAGGAAGGTCCAAGAAATATAGCTGTAGATTTATTTAGTTTTTCCCCAGTGTTTGAGAAATGAGTGCATAAAATACTTTTTTATTTACTCTGGGATTCCATGGGGTTGTTAGACAGTACAACTCTGTCAGATGAAGGAGCACTATTATTGGAGCATAAGGTGTGCTTTATTCAGAATGTTAATTAGAATTTGATTTTAAAAGTTGTACAAAAAATGATTTAAGAAAAGTGTAAAAAAATGAACAATTTTTCTGCTTTAGTCAGTATGATCTGAATCTCTGTGTAGTATTTTTTTTAATATTGTTACCCATCTCAATCTTGCTAATTAAGACCTAATGTAAAAATATTTACAGATTGTTTAAGTACATCTTTAAACTATTACATATTTAAATCTCATTAATGGAAGTGCTTTCTCACGGTTATCATAGATAATATATCAAACATTATTCTTAGTGAATCTTTTCCACTAATCATGATGGAACCTGCAGCTTTTATATATCTTTATTTATATATATAGCCTTTGTGAACTTCTTTCCTTCCTGCCTTCAGACCTTGAGGCCTTCCAGTTAATCTGGAAAAAGTGCTTCAGAAGTTTTCATCATCTGATGTAGGGGAAATCCTGGGAAGGAAGTACTGAAAAATGAGTCACTCCTCATTATGCATTTTTAGCCTTTACTATTTCAGATATTATTCCTCAATTTGGTCTTTTCATCTTGATTTTTCTGAGAGTTGTTTCCAATTTATCTGCCAGGAAATTGACAGTGCCATATTCAATTAGTCTGCAACAAGGAGCTCTACCCTCTAGGCTATTTTTTAAAAAATTGACCCTTTTGGGTATCATGCGAAGCATTATATTTATTTTATATATGCATATGATTTAAAGATAAGCCTATCTGATACATTCTTAACCTTTCTCTTTTCCCGTTATGTCTCCGAAATCAGGTCTTCTTACGCAAAAAAAAAAAAAAAAAAAAAAAAAAAAAAAAAAAAAGAGAGAGAGAGAGACTTAACCAGTTGGAGGGTCATTTGAGCTGGAGGGTGAGGGGAGTTCCAGGAGCTCTTGGTGTATTTTTGCCTGAAATTGTATTATCTGTACGGGAAACAAGTGATTCCAAGTTTTGTAATTTTAGAATATTAGGTGGGGTGAAGAAATTGTGTTTCCTTTATAAACCTCCTTAAACATCTGCCACAGTGTAGTTAGTTATCTTTCGGCCCTGAAGATGATAGACAAAACTAATAAACCACATGTGAGATGATGACAGTAGACTTCATATGAAGTGCTCTTTGAATCCTGAAGGGAAGGGAGTAAACGATATTGTTGCCAAAAGGAAAATCCTGAGGCAAATCAATATAAATATTTCAGTCTTAGTGATCTAGAGAACACCAAGGTATTGTAAAGGTAATCTCTATTCCGGTTCTATGTATAGCTGCATGAGAATGTAAGGTTCCCACACCATTGCATTTCTATAGAGGAAAAGCAGAGGTCAGCAGAAACAAGAGAAAGCATAACATGAAGACATATTAAGATACAGGTATAAGGTGTATTAAGATATACCTTCAGAGGAGTAATAAGCCCTAACTAATGTTGAATTCTTGCATAGACAGAAGTTTTCTAAATTGGAGTTCCGTAGTCTGTTCTTATTGCGGAATCTTTATTTGAATGAAAGAAAACACATGGGAAGAGACAGGGAGGGAGGGAATAGGAAAGAGGAAATAATACTTTCCAAGTATTTCCAAGTATATATTTTAGTTTACATCATTTGTAAATTGATGTTGTAATGTTGTCTTAAATTTACGAGTCTGAAAGAATAGTTGCTGACTGTGAATTCTTTTCTTCTGTGTGGTATTAATTCCAGATAGCTAATGATCACAGTTAAAGAGCAGAATTGTTACCTATTTCAGTGAAGAAATGTCTAAATATCACAGTTTTCTACTCATGTTAGATATAGTTGAAGGTGGAGGTGAAATAGCTGTTTACTATAAAACTGTAATTGATCAAGCCTTTGACTGTCCCTTTGACTTTGCTAGGGACAGTAAATGATGCCATTCAGAAATCTGAAGCTCTCCTTGTGCCCAGAAAGGCCTTCTATTGTGTATCAGTATATGTTTTCTTAGCAAGTTTCTGATACCAGTCAGAACTGACAGACATTCAACATATATTCAACATATATTCAACATATAATCTTTGATTAGCAACAATTTCTTTGAAGGTCATCTGGTCTCTTCTGGACCGTGTATGCTTGAAATGTGAATGTGACTCAGCTTTATAATTGCATAATTATGCACTAATACTCCAGTACTTTCTTTGATTTATAAAGATGCACATTTGTCTTCAGATTTTTCCAGTGAAGTTAGAGATGGGAGGCCATATATTATTTCCCGGATTAGGATTATTTTTATTGCGCAGTATTTTTCCAGATTAGGATTATTTTTATTGCGCAATATTTCCC
>JAUBNY010000656.1:388673-402932 GCA_032275445.1 Crypturellus soui | reverse complement strand
GATTATTTTTATTGCGCAGTATTTTTCCAGATTAGGATTATTTTTATTGCGCAATATTTCCCGGATTAGGATTATTTCTATGGCGCAATATTTTCCCGGATTAGGATTATTTTTATTGCGCAATATTTCCCGGATTAGGATTATTTTTATTGCGCAATATTTTTCCAGTATAGCAATATTTACTAGGAATGAAGTTGTTTTTGGTATCAAGCTAAACATGAATTAATTATAGGGTAGAAAGCACAAAAGTTACTTAAGACAGCAAAAGCAGGCTTTTTTTATCTTGCTCAGACAGTTCATCCCCTGAAGAGCAAGAGCTGTCAGAATGAGAATTGGAGCAATTCGACAAGAGTACTCATGGTAGATTCTTCCACCTGAATACTCTGCCTTTATGGTTGACTTGAGGACTGCAAGAAGAGCAAGCAGTACTAATTTGGCAAAGCTCAAGAAAAAATACTTTAATATCTCCAGAGAAGTGTTTTGTTTTTTTAAAAGATATGATGATACAAGTGTATATGTAGACATAACTAAAGCACAGATAGAAACCACTCTGTTAATAAAAAGCATAGATCAGGTAGCTTGGTCGCTATACCTTTTAGAAGCTCATGAAAATATTACACAAAGCAGGGCTTCAGCATGTAGAGAAATGGTGCCACTGATAACTAAACAATGAATGGCAGCATAATATCCCATTTCAGGAACAAAGTACTTCTAATTTTTCTGTGGGTTACTTTTCAGCCAGACCCATTCTCTGATTGCTCACATCTAGTTGTGTGAAAGGTAGCGCTGGTGGAGGCTGAGTAGTCAATAGTAGGAGATGAAAGTGGGACCTCAACTTTGGCAGCAGCTCAGATTTTGCTTCCGAATCTCACTGTTGAGACTTGACTGCATTTCTCATGTAAAATTTCTCTTAAAAGAAAACTTTACCTGCACTACAACGCAATCCTTGTTTCTGACGGGCCCAAATGGGTACAGAGAATAATATTCAGACTGCTTAACTTATTTTGTATTTGATTATCTCCTGAGAAGATGGTAAAATCTATTTTAAGTATGTACCAAAATTCTTGCTAGGCTGTAATGTGCAAAACAATTTGGCATTGAATTAAATTGTCTTTTGAATATCAATAGTGCTCTTAACTTTGGAATCTTCTCTGGTGTTTGTGCTGAACACTTTATTTTCAAATGCCTTTAAACACTTTTTATATTAACTGGACATCATCTGAAGTATTTTTGAAGTTTTTTTCATTGTCTTTATATCATTCTTTCTGTACTGCCATGTACATTTTTATTTGTGCATATAGATAATTTGAATCCTGATTTAATAGTATCTCCAACAAGTATTTTTCCAGCTTTATTTTCCCTATTTATTTTCCCTATATATTACAACAAAAACTAATAACCTGCTTTTAATAAAGAATAGTCTTAACAAATGAAAAATTCTGAAGTATGTGGAAACAGTTTTTCATACAAAATTAATGAACATCTTTTCTGAAGTGTGTATACTCTTCATCTCATGTATTGCTTGATTCATTTTTCCCCAGATGGTAGAAAATTCTGGAAAGCACTTAACAGATTTTTCTGCTGCTGTTGTTTTTAATTTGGCTAGCAAAATGCCATGGGAGGACTGTATATGATCAAAAAGAGTGAGTCAGCCTGTTTAAACTCTTTATTTAAACCATTTACACTTCTTACATGTTCAGTATTACTATTATCTTGCTGTATTCTGTTTACTATTGCATAGTTATAACTGTGCATTTTCTTTCCTTTCAAACAGAGCTACGGAGATTTTTTTTTTCCCTAGATACACAAGCTTGGGCATTTAATTACCAACAAAATAGCTATTCACACTTTAAACTATGTAGCCATTACCAGCAAGTTTTCTTTCTGTTTTACTGCGCAGAGACCTGAATAGTTTACTTCAAAGGAGGAGACAGGGAAGTACCTGTTACTAACAAGTAAAATAAATAAATAAATAAATAAAGCTCTATTGTGCTTCAATTAGTTTTTAAAAACCTGGGATTCATAATAGGTAAACAATATAGAAAATGTAAACCTGCATCTCTGGGCTCGAAGACACAATTAAGGGAGGGCTGACTCTCGGGTTCGATATATAGCTTAAGATCATCTGTTTATCCAAACTATTGTGTACTACTGAACCCAAACTTTTAGTTTTATTTTTAAATGCCACTGAAAACATTTCAACTCAAAGAGTAGCAATTAAGGAAACTTCATCATAAGTAAAGATGTGAGATAATTTAATATTTAATTAAATATGCTAATTCCAAAATACATATTTTAAACAATCTGTATATTTTTTAGTTCAGGAAATTACAGTAATAAGCCTGGGTAAAAAATAACAGTAACACTAACAGTATTCTTCGTCACAGAACATATAAGTAGGTAATTGCACACATTTCTGCAGTTCACATAATACCGTTTACCAGATTGTAGGACAGGAATCTTAAGGAAAAACAGGACAGTTCAAGATAAGTGCTTTATGGAACAAAATAAGCACGCTTTACATATGCAGGGGTTATTGATGTTTCAGATCAAAAGCTTGATGAGCTGTTTCTTCAGTGAAATTTGAAAGTATTCAAGAAATTAGGCCCCAGTTTAACAAGATATATAAACACATGACTTGAGTGGGAGTACTTGAGTTTTAAAACTCTGTCTATGGGGGACTATATATATGAACTTGTTTCAGATGGATAATTTTTGTATATGAAGTAAGTCTTTTGACTCATATGACTTTTATCATTTTTATTCCATTTTATGGCATTTTGCTTATTTATTTTTTATGCTTCAGCAATCTGCTTTTCAGATTAAATAGTATCCAAGCAGTGAGTTAAGTAATTCATAACATAATCAGGCAGGTTTCTGTATTGCTATTCAATCTTAGTTTACATTTTCCTTTAAGTTGAGCAAAAGATGAATGATATAGGAAATTAAATGATAAAGGCTTTAATGTTGTCTTCGGAATATGGAGTGTACCAGTTCTGTGTACCTTAATTTTTAAAATAATAAATTATGCTGTGCATAGTATATATGAAACAAGTGACTTGGGTAGCATCTGCATTTCTCAAGATTGTGATGGCTTAGTTCCATAACTAAAGTCCTGTACAAGGACTAGCAAAGCTCATGCCTTGTTATGAAGGGACATCTAGAATTGATCATGGAATAAATGTGCTGCTTTTTCTTTTTTGCCTCTTAGATTTAGTGTAAATCATGAAGTTCAGAAATCCTGTTACTAGAAACTTCTAAGCATATGAGTATATATTATTTTCCATGAATTTCTTTTGAGTGTGGATCTCTGCCATCAGATCACTTTTACCGGGCTTTATCAATCATGGCAAAATATTTATATACTTAAGAAAATCAAAACCTAGCTCACTAGTGTGAAATATCCAGCCAAATCCTAGGAAGCGTCTCCTCACATCAGCTCAGAGATATGATTCCTGCTATTTTAGCTGCGTGGATTTTTTGCTGTACCGTAGGAGATTTTATGATTAAATAACAGCAAAATTGAGCGCAGATCTGACCTTTAAGAGTACTATGTTTTCTACTAAATAAATATTCACATTAATCTTTTACCAATATTACCTGGTATTTAAAAGTTCAAAATTTATCTCTTGGTAATCATTGATGACCACAATGTAAACTGAGAAATTTCATATTAATGGAACCCGAAAACAATGACTGTGCCTAAAAGCAAACAAGAAATGATTTTCTTGGTATACCTGATTCCTTACTCTTTGGTACTTTTTGGAATTTATTGTATAGAGTGTTTTGTCTGTTTGTTCTCATGAGATATCCTTTAATCAGGGACTTTCAAAAAATACACTAACACAAGAAACCCTGAAATGCATTTCAAAGCTTTCATTTTGAAGACACTGGGAAGATAAGGGTCCAGACAATTCAAGTTCCTACATCTGTCCATGTCCTTGATAGTGAGCCCAACTTTCTTCTCTTTCCTTCCCCCCTTTCTTTTTAATTTGGATTGTACTTTAGTGGTACTTATGAATGAATAAGAAAAGGAAGATATACATGGCCATTCTGACACCATTTGCTAGGGGTAAAGAGAGAGATGCATGGCAAAAACAGACCAGCAGTTACTCTCTCAGTGAGTAGGAGGTACACAGTGAAAAATATTTTGAAGGATCACAGTAAGTGTTTTTGAAGCCTGGTTAAAGCTGAAATATCTATAATTAAGAGGTAATATGCCCTCCTTTGCATCAGAGTTAGTAGTGAATGTTAAATTCAACCTGGTTATCATTTGACCTTCTTTCGTTTAGTCTTCTGGTTGTATTTGATAAGACATGTCTGCCACTTTCCAAGGTCATTAGTTAACGCTAATGAACTAGATTGAGTTAGAATACTTGGGAAATTTCCCGGAGTTATGGGCTATCCCTTTCCTTTTGTGCAAGGAGCTGTAAAAGTAGAGAGCAGTAGAAGACTAGCCTAATTTTACTGCATCTTAAAAAAAAAAAAAAAATTACATTTTTGTTTTGACTTGTAATAAAACACTGCATTAACATTGAAGGACTAGATTGTGCTTCCCTCTGAACTTTGAACCAAGATCAGGTATATGGCAGCAAAATTCAATAGAAGCTGCTAGAAAGCTTTGCAAAACTGAGGGTGAAAACCCAAGACATGAAAGGGAAAAATCTGTAAAAGCTCAAGTAAAATCCCTGACATAGTTTAGCACAACTAAATAGCTCAAGGATGTGTATAAAAATGTCTGTGAACAAAAGCATTAGTAAAACTTGTATTAAGAGCACATAATGATTCATATAATGGAATTTAATAACTACTGGAAGAATGGTTGTGAATGTGACATAAATTAATCTGTAGAATAATTTCCTCTATATCTTGTAATATGGAATGTTTCAGAAGATTTAGCTTTGTATCTCACTAATTTAACTTTCTTGTAATATTGTTAATAAGGCATTTGCACTTTGATTTATTTTCTTAAATGCCCGACATCGTGTAACTTGCTAGAGTAATATCAAAAGGTTCATTGAGGCATTTTGCTAGGTTGAGATGGAAGTATGTGTATGGTGGGTCAAATCCTGTGATCCAAGCCTGTTTTTCTTGGATGAAGGCATGTCTATCATGGAGAAATTTTATCACCCAAACTTTTGTCGCTTTCCAGATGCCTATGTTGCTGTGTTGCTCCAGCGCAGAGATGCTTGGCGGCTTTTGCTCGTGTCTCCACTCGCTGAGCGGCACCGTGTTGGCAGAAGGCAGTCGCGTGGTGGCCACAAGCCCAGAGCTTACAGCTGCTGACACTGCTGTGCTGCTGGAGTGTGTCCAGGCTGGCATATCGCCAGCAGCTGAATGTCAGCTGAGGCCTTATATCATTTGTGAAGGTGGCTTTAGTGGAAGGAAAAGAGCCTGTTTTGCCTGCCTCATTTTGAGACACCATGGATATTGTGGAGGCATGGCAAAAAGGCGACGATATCTTACCATAGAATTGGCAGTTTAGAACCCATCTGAAATACACAAAATATTAAGTGATTGCTTTGGACAGCTATGTTATTTTTGAAATTTCCTAACTGGTTTATTCTGGTTTATTCCTAAATCAATTCAATTACTCTTTTGTTGGTTTGTTTGTTTCTTTTTTTTAAGAACATTTGTCAGGTGTACTGAGTTGTTTTAGATGCATAACTAAGCTGACTAAATCCTGAGACTATCTAAAACACCATCCTTATGCGTTTAAGTTCAGTGGCGGAGTTGCATATATAGCTGGTGAAAAACATCTAGCACCTGAGTGAATTTCAGAGATGAAGCCACATCACATGGGAGTGAGTTAAAAAAAATGTGAATGACTGCAAAGGATTTTTTAGCAATTTTATTTGCAAATACTTTGCAATCACAAAGTATTCTTAGTGATTATTATTTCTACTTTAATGAAAAAAAAAATCAGTATGCAGTGGGGTAACTTTTGAGTACCCCTGCAATGACATTGTATCAAGAATAATATCCAGGCATGGGTTCTCAGTCAATGCAGTGAGAAAGGAGGATTGTCTATTCCTTAAATTGAGTGAATGCTAATCATACAGTGCCAATATTAGCACAAGCAACATGTTTTACTGTGTATGCCCTCCTCTGACATGGAGGAGGACGGTCGAGCCAGTGCTTAGTACTTTGAAGAGAGAGAGAACTTAGGAACCATCTCACTAACTTCAGTGGACTGATGTTGCAGAAAACTTTAAGGTACTGCAAAATCCCCTTAAAACAAAAAAATTTGGAAAAGTGGTACATAGCTGCAATATACACCATAGCATTTACCTTTTACAGTCATGACAGTGCGGCAGTGTAGCAGCCAGGAGGAAGAATGATAATTTACTGCATATTATATATAGACCATATCTTCACTGTTGTTGGATCATGTTCTCTCAGTATTACTTTACTGTTTTATCAATTAAGGTTAAACTGTTCAGGGAAACTGTGTGTACAAGCTAGGAATGCATATTGGACTTTTTAATAGATCTTTCATTAAAAACTTTTTTTACTGGTATTCCTTTTGCTGGTGTTGTGAATCATCCTGTAGAAATAATTTCATAGGAATATAATTATATTTTTTTTTGTTTAAAGACAAGCACACTCTGTTGTTTTCTCTATAAAGGATTTCCATACAACAGACTACTATATTAATATTTTGTGTTTTAATGTATGGGAATCTGCATTAATATTTCTGTTTAGTGCAGTACTGATGACATATCTGGAGAGCTGACTCTTTGTCAATAATCCAATTCATAATATAGTCTACTGAAAAGTATATTTTTTTGTTCTGTGAAAATATAAAATATGATATCACAATATCACAATCATTCTGAGAAACCTTTTGGTCCTGCAGATATTATTGTGATCTCCCAACAGGTACTCTAAAATGTCGTTCCCGAGAAGAATGTTGAATAAGAATGTGCGTTAACTTTTTATTAAAATACAGTTATTTCAGTGGTTATACAGAAATGAGAGAGGACTGTCTCCTCTCTGGGCTGTCTCAGAAGTTACAACTGAATTGTTTATTAATTTATGGTTTTTACAGGATGCTGTAAAATATGTTTAAAAATATATTGGTTCGATAGGAAGCTAGTCAGACTCAATAATGTTGCTTTTGTAATAGCCAGAGTTAAGCGCTCCTTCAGCTTTTACTTCATACATTATATGATCTACTTCCTAGATTCATCTTTTCCTGTCAAAACTGAAATGGAAATTTTTGCTTTTTACTGTGAAACGCTCTCTATGGCAAATCTGACTACCTTCAGTTTTCTTCTTTCCAGCAAAACTCCCACCTGCTTGATGAAGAAATAATTAAGGATTGAAGCATTGCAATTAAAATTGTCATCTCAGCAGTAATACTATATTTTATTTAAAGCTTATTTATTTAAGATAGTGGTAGTCAGATTTCCCAATCAGTGCCCCATTGTGCAGTGTGATATAAAACCCGTAAGAAAAGACAGCTGCTGCCTCAGATGTATTCAGATTTTCTTGGAGAGCCTGGGAAAAATATATTTGGCAACCTCTTTTTCTGGCTAGGTTTGTTGCTGCCTTTGTGATATGGCAACATCCTCAGCTTCCAGGATCAGATTCACAGAAGTAGTGTTCCTAGATGTTTTCCCCCCATACCTCCACTTTTGCTTAGACTGTTCTTTAGTCTTTATGGAAGATGTAAAAATTGAAGGTCTCCCTTATATTTGTGCTCAAACTTATTACTTGGACTGTTTATTCACACAGCTGTTGCTGTTACTCCGCTCCCTTTTTGCTTCCCCAGTTGCATGTTTTGATGCTACTTTCTAGGCCAAATGTTTTTCTATTCTTGACGTATTATTTCCAGACAGATTTGTTATTTCTCTGTGAGTTCTTTGTATTCATTTCTGTATCTTTCCTGTGTTGCTTATGCTTGTATATCATCCTAAATTAGCATCTCCTATCCCCTGCTTATCATTCCCACCTCATGCAACTTTTGATAGCTAAAGACATTACTCTGGTTTCAGTTCCTTACTGTTCTTTTCTCCGCTTGCTTGGAAGGCTTTTGTCTCACAGAAGCTTTAGTATGATTTTTTTTGTGCCTGAGGTTGCCTATGCAGGTGAAGACTGGGTCTATGTACAGATCTTAGCACAGCATTGGAGTCTAAAATGAGCTTTAACTATTCCTTCTGTAGTGTCATCTTTCTTCTGTTGTCATTGCTTTCCCTGAGAATTTTTGTGTGTGAGTATTTGTGAGAACGGACTTCTAGAAAAGAAATGGACTTTTAGTCTCTTGATGTCTTAATTTTGCTCTAAGTATTTATCTATACATTTTATATGAGGAAAGGAGGAATGCCATATTCTTGAAATGATAGTAGGAAGAGGCTGTTTCTTATATGCAACAAAAATTGGTATAAGCCAACGGAAGTGTATTACAGAAAGTTGAAAGAACTAGTGTGACAGCAGAAAGGGAAGCTTGGAGACAGATGTGCTATATGTTACTCTATGTTTGTTTTCTGAAGTAAAACCATGGGGCACTCAAGAGTAAATGTATTATTCACTGAAAAGCAGTTTTGCTTCTCTCAGTGAAGTATGTGAAATGCTTCAATATTACATTTCTGATTAATTCAGATGACCTACCTTTAAGCCTAAGCATAGTCTTTACTGTATTATGACAAGTTAATGTTTTGTACTTTTTCTTGTGTACACTTCAGCAGTTGGGAAGGACCTAAAATGAGTCTGAATATTGTGTTCCCCCACCCCCAAACACCCAATTGCAGTAAATACTACTTGGGCAAGAATGGACGTGTTTCTGAGTGTGAAGTTTGTTTATGTAGCTTCTGTAGCTGCATTATTTAGTATTTTAGAAGGGACGAAAACTACTTTTTAGCCTTTTTTTCCTGCTGCTATTCAATTGACAAATGTTTTTTTTCTAAGTTTTTCTAGTTATATGAAATCTTAATTTTGAATTGGCAAAACTTAATACCTTTGGATGCTATGCATCCATGGTACTACCTTTGTTATTGTCACTACTGTTTCTTTCTGCACCATTATGATTTTCTGCCTAGACCAGAGAAGATGCAGTGAAATTGGACTTTAAAGCTGAATTTTTGAACATAAGAAGTTTGAATGAAATTCTAACTGTAGGTGTCCTGCAATACCTTGGCATCAGAGATTCTTTTACAAAGTGAGAGTTCATTTTGTTCTACTAAGAACATGTATTGAAAGAATAGTCAAAGCTTCTGAGCTCAATAGACTAAAATGTCAAACTTTGATATGTGTCTCTTGATGGGTAAAATTGAGGACACGAGAGGAACCCATCTGGGAGCTGCAAGAGGTTGCCTCACTTATTATCTGAGGAAAGTTGACTTTTGTAAGTGCTAAAAAATTTTGTTTATATGTACTTTATTTATGCAATCAACATATATTTGCATCTAGCTGCAATGTTGATTGGCACAAAATAAACAAAAAAGCTAAAGGATAACGATAACTAGTTTTAAAGTTAATTCTTTTGCAGGTTGCCCTAGATAGACTGCTTCTGGTCTACTTTTACATGAGATCAGGTGAGATTTTTTTTTTTAGAAGAGTAGTGTGCAATTTGTGAGCATTGCAAGACCTGATGACTATTGTGGCCAAGTATAAAGGTTATGATGGCCTCTCCTGCACAGCTTTCTGTTATTATCTGACAATGAGCTGAGGGCCTGTAGCTCTGCTATTTGCTCAGAGGTGTTATTGATACTTCGTTTGTCTACGAAATTGAGATCTGTCATCTAGAATAGAAAAGGAAAAAAATTGTTGGCTCTGGAAAACTGTTCACTGACATTACTCCTAAGTGGCATTCCAAGAGAGGTTAGACCATCTAGGAATCTCTTCCTTTTACTAACTTAAGCAAGTTGTCTGAGCTCAACACCACTGTGTACATGGTGGTTTTTTTTTTGTTTTGTTTTTGTATCTGGTAACACAGAGTTGTATTTAATATTGGTAGTCCTTATGAAAAAAAGCTATGCTTGAGCTATGGCTGAGCTATGGTTGAGACAGTATGTGACTGATTTATGCACATCCAAGAACTCCTGTGAGAAATAATTATATCTATAGATAACATCTGTCATGTTTTTTATTTCATGCTCTAACGTAGACTATAGCAACTGATTTTTTAAAACTGCTGTGTGGGTATAGAATGTGCCTCTGTACATCACAGCCAAAAGAGAATCTGAAACATGTTTGTGTTGATAGAGAAGACCTATTTAAAAGATATCCACTTAAACAGTTATGGTTCAGGCTTACTGTTCATGTTGTCTGTAATCTTTCTATTAGTTTTGTATGTAAGAAAAATAGATCTTATATTTTGCTATCTTTTTGGTTTGTGGTTATTGGTTTTGTGATGTGCAATCAGTAGAAGTGAATTCAATTTCAACTTGTGGGCTCTTTTTTTGCACATTGGGCTTCTATTGGATGTTCAGTTGTACTTCTTGAGGAAGCTTCTTTTTTGTGACATGAAACATCAAGTTGTGGGCAAGTGGGCAAGTGTGGGCAAGTGTGGCTATCACTACTAGATAAAGGTCTCTCACATGGGATTTTAAGCTCCTGTGGAATTCAATTTCTTTGGTAACTCAAACACATGTGGTTCATTTGTGATTCAGTGATTCATAAAATGAGAACTTTGTGGTGTGACTAGAAAGATTTGAGGGGATTAACATGGCATACCATGCGTGTCCTACTAGGAATGATGCCTGTGGTAATGAAAGCATTGAAAGTGGTCAGGAACTGTATATTTTACGAAAGATAAGGCTTTGGATGCAAGAGATATGTATGATAAATCTGTGCCTGTTTCAGTTTCTCTTCTGCTTAAGAATTTTCCCTGTGTTTGGTGTATTATGAATAGCTGCCTACTTCCTCCATGGAGTTGTGAATGAAAGCACTGTGATATCATCTGTTTTCTTACACTCTTTTTCTTCCAGCATCTTTGATGGGTCAGTGATAATTTAACACAGAATGTAGATCAATATATGAAAACAAATGCACATTGCAATCAATCCTGCAATTCTTATTCTAGGAAAATATTTATAAAACAGATGTATCGCATAGGGCTACCTAATAAGTTTTTGCTGTTATATTGAAGACTTTAACAGGAAATCTGCTAAAACTTCAGTTGACATTTTAAAGAACTGGGATTATATATCTAGGTGACTGAAGAGTCACCTTTTTTTCCTAACTTATGTTAAGAAAAAAACACCCAAACTTTCATTTGTATTACATTATTTTAGTGCTATATGTGCCTATTGTTTACCACTTGTGAAAATACAGTTGTGACTAGAATATATTTTAGGCATGTAGTTTTAAATAAATGTATGATTCTGTTTTAAAATTAACTGAATAAGTGTGCAAATTCAGTGCAAATTAACTCAAATGTAATTAATGCCAACTTTTAATATTGGGTTAGAAAATTTGGGTACAGTATTAGCTTAAAACAGCTGTTAGTGACATTCAGTTCATTTAGTTAATAACTTCACTAATAACCTCATCTAGTGATTTTTCTGAAGATAGGCTTTAATTTTCCAAATTAAGAAGCAAAAGTGCCAGAAGGACACCTCTATCTGGGATCATTTTCACAATGAATATAAGTTTAGTGTCAGCAAGATCAGAGCAGATGCTTTTGTTCACAAGCAAATTATGTTAACTAACTTTATAAAAGTCTCTGAAATAGTAAAAACTTTCAATCCCTAAACAAGAGTTGCCTTTATTAGAAATTTGCCTAATATGAAAACTGACAAGTAGATCTACTTTCAGGATGTTTGAAAAGACCATATATTTGGATTTTTTTAGGAAAAATAAAAATGTTGAGATATACCACTTGCTCAGGATTATGCTGACTTTTACAGCCAAAAGTTACCTTAAGCAGATACCAGTTATCCTGGAAATCACTTAAACTCTAAGGCAACAGATAGTGAAGCAATGATACCAGCACATGGATACCAACAATGACTCGAATTTATCCTACAAGTCTGAATCAAGGAAAAAAAAGACCTATGCAGAGGAAGTAAGGCTGTTAAATTTAAAAGCACAAAATGAAAATGCTTTACTTCTCTTTAACCTTTTTATGAAAAAGCACATTTTTATTTTTATTTTTTATTTTTTTTGTCATTTACATTTAGAATTTTTCTGCTTCAGAATGAGGAGAGAGAGCCAGAGTCTTTTATGTGAGCAAACACATCAGAGCTCTAAGTGGTCTAATTAGCCCAAGCTATTGTGAATATTCTTATTATTTCTCCTGAAAAAAATCACTCATTGGTAATAGTATGCTGTGTTCAAGTAATATCTATAGCCACCCACAGTATTTATTTATTTTTTTATTGAATATTTTTGTCATTTGGTGGCAACAAGTCAGACTTCAGGACTAGAAAAAATCTATGTGCTCGTCAATAACATAGCACTCTGCTCTTTTCCCTTATACAGCTGAATTTTTAATACGATGAAAACTATAAGATTACATTCTTCTGTAGGTAGGTATTCAATAAGCAAACCAGATAAAGTTTCTCACCATGCTTTATTCCTAACTTCTGTGTTAGACTGAACAAATTTAGCTGAGGAGGGTTCTAAGTTTTAATAGCAGATTTCTGTGATGTCTTGAGGATTCTTGTGTCAGATTATCCACATCAAAAATTATCAACCTGTTCTCTAGAAAATATAGTAAATGCTGCTTTTTTTATTTATTTCTTTTTTGATAGATAGAAGCAGAAAAGAGGTGATAATTTCACAAAAAAAAATTAAAGTCCAGCTGCATGTGTTATTCAGGAAATGTAATAAAAGTAATTAAATATCTCATTTTTTTCTCCATTTTCTGAGATGTCTGGACTAATTTTTTCCTTTGTTCTGTTTCTCAGAAGTTAAAAATAAATCAGCCAACTGGCTAAAGGCTTTTTACTTGTCAGGTAAACACTCAGGGTTACTCTCCAAGGAGGTCAGGATGTTTTGCATTTCATCAATTCTGGAAATTATCTTCGGTACTCCAGCTTGAGAAAATCTCCTGTGGTAGTGCAGGAAAAAATAAAAGTCATTGACTAATTAAAGTTTCGGACTAGGCAGTTTAACCCTTTTCCTTCCCAGTATTTCTTGGAATAAAAACAATGCAGAGTAATCAACTGGAATTATAGTTAGTTGAAAGGATAAAATAATTAATTAAGGAACTTTTATTTGTCAGTCTTAGTTGTTAAGAGGAAAAGTATCTAATGAGTGTGAATTGCAAGCTCATAGGCAATAAGGCTATGTGAATTTGATGTGGGTATGAAAGCCACTTTTTTTTTCCCTTCACTGAAGGCTGATTTTCCTTCTTTGCTACTGAATAGAACAAGCAGAGCCCTATGATTATGGCATCTCCTGATAACTTTTCCAAGTGATTTATTATTTATTTATTTATTTTTTTGACCAGTGGATTATATAGGTGTCCTCCTTCTTCTTTGAAATAACAACTTTCAATTTTTCTCCATGCAAATGCAAGCAATTTGACTAGATTATAAAATAGACAGTTTCTAAAAGTTGAATGGATTGAGAAATGAAAAACAGTGCAAGTAAAACAGATGCATGTTTACATTTTACTAGCACAAACCAAATTTTCACACATGTACATATGAGGAGAAGGTATGTTGTTTACAGGGAGAGCTATTACCTTTTAATGTAATCAAACAAAATGTGCTTGAGACTTGGAGCCTAAAATTTGCTTTGTCACTTGGATGATTTTTTGTATTGACTCCCCTAGATACTGTAATCGCACCGAATGTCAACAAGACCTTTATAAACTCTTCCAGACTTATTACCAGAAATGTTCTTTCTAAAAATATAGTATATATTACTAATGGTATTGGCAATAGGTATTGCAAAATGTTATTTTTAATATATGCTTTTCTCATAGTAGACCAAATTCAATGTTCGAGCCTGAATTTGAGCTGTGGAAGTATTACAGACAGAGAGGGAGAGAGCGACAGAGAGGGAGACAGAGCATGTCAGAGACAAAGGGTAGTCCTGGCTCTTGTGGTTTGGCTGACAAAAATTCATGAAAACTGCTCAGGGTATTTCTGTGAGGAGAGAAGATAGTTTGAAGGGTGGAAGGAAAAAAAATGGATGTGTGGAGAATGACACGCAAATTCGTGAAGCGTTCCATATTTTTTACAGGCTGGGGACCGACCTGCTGGAGAGCAGCTCTGCTGAGAAGGATCTGGGCGTCATGGTGGACGACAGGTTGACCATGAGGCAGCAGTGTGCCCTCGTGGCCAAGAAGGCCAATGGGGTCCT
>JAUBNY010000656.1:367902-381409 GCA_032275445.1 Crypturellus soui | reverse complement strand
GCTGTGAGGAATATAATTTTTTAATGGCAACCTGTGAACAACCAGTGAACAGTTAGATCCTTCTGTGTGAGAGTATTTTGTTTGCTTATAGTAAAGAAGAAATAACAATATTCCTTAAAAATTCTGTGAATGTTTGATCACTGTGTGTCAGTTACGTGTTGGTATTTCAGAAGGCCTAAACAGGTTTTCCATTGCAGAGTGGAATTGGCTATTTTCCTTTAAAAGGCTGCTTTTTGCATGACCTTCATTAGGTATTCTGGATGACCACTTTTGTTGTGGTCATCACTTCCTGTGATATTTTTGTGATGGAGTCGTGATGTATATATCTTTAATGTACAGTCAATATATATAGTCATTTTTTTTCTTCTAAGACTTGTACCATTGCTCCCAAATAATGTTTTAGAAGTTACTGAACACTTTCCTTTAGTGAATGATTCTTTGGAAGTAGGTCTAGTTGTTGGCGATCTGAAATATTTAGTATTACATTTGCCTGTGATTGACTTGAGTTCTCTATTTAACTAGTGGTTAGGAGAAAGAGCATTTTTGAGAATGACCACATGCCTTGGGCTTGTTCACAGGCATGCAGATTAGAACTGATTAATGACTAACACTAGAAAATAGTAAAGTGTCACAATATATGCTACGTGCTTTCTTAGGCGGCAGTGTTAAAATGGAAGTGTTACAAGGAACTTGCTTTAAAAGATAATGAGCATAATTTTAGTAGTGAGACATGAAATAGACTGGGCATAATTAAAAGCATTAAGGCAACTCTTGTTTGATCTTGCCAGTAGACAAAATACCTTTTGTTTTGCATTTTATATGAGAGAAAGCAGGGCCACTGACTGCTTAAAAACATTAGTGAGCCCATATGCACTTCTCAGAGTAATAGGCATGTTAAAATTTTATCTGTTTGCTATATTTCTTGTGATTAACTAAAGTACTCTGGATATGACTTTTTTATGTTATAGACATTAAATAAATCATAAGACATTAAGAATATAAGAGGAACATATTGCTGTTTAACAGAAAGTTTGACATTAATCATCACTACATTGGAAGAAATTGTTCAGAAAAAAAAAATAGAAGCTGCTCTGCTAAAAATCAGTGAGGAAATTTTTTTTTTCTTGAATTTTCCTCCATATTGGGTTTAAAACGAAACGGAAACAAAATTTCAGTTCTGAATGTCCAGTGCAACGTTTTGTTTGTAGAACTTGAAGTGTAAATGTGTCCTCAAATATATTCTCCAAACAAAATATATTAAAAATACTTAGGACTTCACCATCTGAAAGTGAACACTTCTTACTCACAGGTATGTCTGCAATATTAAGTGAAATCATTTTTGTTTGGAAAATGTTAACAGCAGAGAAGGCAATCTCATTTAAAAGTATTTCTCTTTAGGAAAGGATTTCCCAGACAAAAACTTATAGAAGGTCAAGTAAACACATCAGCAGAATTACAAAATTATTTTTCCTTATTATCCATACTAAAATGTTTTTGCCTACAGTTACCCTCGGTTATAAATGGAGATTTTTTTTTTTTTGTGATTATCTCAAGTTTTAGGAGATATTTTGCATTTCTACTCTTCCTTGATGCTGCCAAAATATTTATTGGGGAAGACCCAGATTAGTTGACTGAAGAATCATGAGCCTGATAGTTCAGGGCAGATTTAATATAGTATCTGTGCTGAGAAATGCAGATGTATAATGTACATGACAAGATTCCTTGTGTAGCTTGCAGAACATGGTATTAAGGCCAAGATTTATAGAACCTGACGAGGCATAAACTTTGAAAGCATCTTGTAAGGAAGCTAGTAAACAAGATTTCTCCCTTTAAAATAGAGTTCTACTAGGAAGCTGTGCTTTGCAGAAGCTGTCCCACATCTGCCACACCTCAACGATTTTGATGGTATTGTAAGCGTATTTTGTGTGTGTGGCCTAAATCTTCTATGATTTTTTTTTTCTCCACCAATTGCATCTGTTTCTCCTGTCTTCTCTGTTCTTGTCAGTGTTGCTCATTTGAGCAAAATTCTTGTGAACAGATCCTGAAAGTGTTGCTGTTTGGATATCTGATTTTTAAATTACATCAGGCAGATGAGCAGATGCATGGAGGAATCCATGTGTTGATTTATACTTATTAGGAAAAGGCTTCTGAATCACTTTTAGTTTTTCCTCTTACCAAAGAAAGTAATGATTTGCAGGTCGCAATCTTTTAATTCTGGTACTTGTGTCAGTTATATAACTAAATTTAACATAAAAATTGGTTTGGGAGCTGTTCATAAGAAAGGTTTGTCATCTTTCAGTACCATTGGAGGTACAAATGATGAAGAATGAGGTTGAAGCAGTTGCAAAATATAGAATAAATAATGTGGACTTATTTATGGGGTCCATAATGTAGACTTGAGGCTGCAAGATACTAAGTACAAGTATACAGTACAAGTGCATTGCACATGTACTGTATACAACTGTGTTATGCAGTTGTTTCTATTTTTTTTTTCAAGGTGTGAAACACAAGTTGGTATCAGAGAATGACCATTAATTCCACTTTCCTTTGCTCTGCTTTGTAGTTTAGTTTCAAACTGTAGGAGCAAATTTTGAAAACTTCCACTGTGCTCAACTGGGAGACAGGTTAATGGGAATCCCCCTGTGCAGTTTCATGGGTTGCCTCTTGGAAGTAGGCTGTAGAGAAATCAAGCAAAGGTCTTGCTTGTTCTGGAAGAGCTATTAATGTATTTCCAACAAAGTGTGGAAATCATTGTGTAAGTTCTGGTCAGTGCGCTTATTTTTAGTAGAAATTATAGAATAGAAAAAAAGGAATAATAGAAAAAACAGGACAAAGAAAAACATGATAAATCTTGAGTCTTTTTTTTAATTTCCATAAAGTTCTAGATGTGTGTAATGACAAGGAGTGATGGGTATTCACAGCACTCCCACATTCCAGTGCAGTTAATTACACAATTTATTTTCCACCCTCACAACATTTGTTCTTTCCTTTTCTTAGCTAGCCGCAGACAGAAAATCTGTGCCAGCACAAGTCTATATCTGGTTCATCATATTCAAAGATCTTAAGTCTTGAAGACTTAATCCAAAAATGGATTTTTTTATGTCAAAGTAGCAGAAGTCTGCTATATTTGAGACTATTATTATGTTTTAACAGTCCTATTCTCACAAATCTGTTACTACCGTAAAAAAAAAGTCCCTTTTTTAAAATCTTTTTTTTTTTTTTTTTTTAATGTCATTAAGGAGATATAGCCAGTTAGAAATTGTGTTAAAGGTAGTACCCAGGGGTTATACTGACTGCTACAGGAGAGAAAGGAAAGTTGTGACTGACTTTACCTCTCAGATTTGGTAATTTCTGATCTCTAGTGTTTATTGATTTGGAATAATTACGTATGCCATGCATAGGGTATTCTTGTGGTTTAAAAGTATCAAAGTTTATGTGACTGCTTGGTTGGAAAATCTCCCTTTTACTCACAGAAGAAAGGGAAGTATGTACTGTGGGAAAAAGCTATTCAAAATATTTGGAGGTAGGTAGTATAGACTGGTTCCATCTGATATGGTCTGTAGTTTCTTTGCCAAGCTTCAGGGATGAACCATGGATATATTATTACTATGACTGTTGTTTGATGTAAACTCTTCTTCCTGTTCAATATTTCTTACTTGCAAAAATATTGCAAAATTTATAGGGTGTCCTGGAGTCTAAAGTTATTGAATGGCACAAATAAGGGTAGCTTTGTTTTTAGACTGTTTATTTGAGTATTATTTCTGAAGCTCTAGCTGACAGATATATTAGGAGGATTTTATAGAGAAGAAAGTCCAAAGACTAGAACTGTGAGTTACAAATGGAGACTCATACTAATCTGATGCTTTAAAGAGCTAACAATCTCATTGACTGAAAAGAAGACTACTAACCACTTATATAAGCTGTTCTAACTATTCTTAAAAGGATAAATATTCCTTTCAGATTTCCCCATCAATAATAACTTACTGCTCAGACGAGTCTTTGATAATACCTTCTGAATCTATCTTGGAATGTATAACCTATGTTGCAAAAGTTCTATTGAGAAAAATGTTGGAATTAGTTCTGAGTTTCCTAGAATATTCCAATAAGCCCAGCTGCTGATGTAGGCACACAATAGTGTCCTATCCCCCAGGAGCCAAACCTGAACCTGAGGCATTCAGGAATCATCATTCTATGGACTATTTACGTTTTTTTGTTTGTTTTGTTTTGTTTTATTTTGTTTTTTCAGTAGTCTGCATAAGGATAAGCTTAAAATAGCTTAGAACATCTTCAGTTAAACTAAACTAAACTAAAATGTACCCAAGGTGTAAGCAATTGTAGATATTCCTATGTATTTTATGAGGTTACTGTGTTATTTTTTTTTTTCTTTATTTGGGGATTTACTTTTCAAGTAAATTTTTACTTTTACCAGCCTCCTTGCTTTTTTTCTTCTCTATATTCATATAAATGAGCAATGTAATGGGATAGTGGATACCCATTTTCTTTTGCCTCTTCCTCTTCTTTTTAGCTTTCTTCACCACAACAACCATATTTCTGTTGTAAAACAGATGAAAAAATGAAGGGAAATAATATTTTGTCATTTTTAAGAGAAATCCTATAGTCTTTTCGCAAGAGCTGATTACTTTTTTTTTCTAATAGAAACTATTTTTAATGGAAAAAAATTAAGCATCTGTTCCTACCTATCATTGTTCAAAAAGCTCCCCAAGAATTGAATCTGAAAATCTGTATATTTTAAAGCAAAATGTCATTTGGTTAGAGTGACTGCATAACCAGCATGTTGACTTGTTATTGTTATCTATAAAATTCCTGATTTATAACTTAATGTCATGAAAAATTCTTAAGGCATAAAGTGCTACTATAGTTTTGGTTATGCTTACTTTGCAGTTTGTGTCTCCTTGTGTGTCTGTCTAGACTTTTATGTCTTGATTTGCTTATTTGTTGTAATCATTTAATATTATTTCTGTATGCTTTGAAAATTTGATTTGTATTTATGCACTAAAAATATAATTTTTGTGCTCATAAATACCCTGTATGATAATGGATTTTAAGTGGAGAACTGCTACATACGGAGTAGTTCTGAAGGTCGAAATTTATCAGGAGCATTTAAATTTATAAAAGTAACTGAAAAGAAGATGAGATTTTAAGAAAAGATACAAATTACTGAGAAAAATATGGCAATGAAACTATGAAATAAGATTGGTGTGCATTTTAAGATACAAAATTTATTTCTTAATATTTATAGAAAAGAAGTAACTTTAAATTTATATGCCATTAATCTAAGAAGTTGAAAATATTGATATTTAAGCTCCATCCATTTATTAAAATGGTGCCATTTGGTAACATGACAGATTCAAGGTGTCTACCTGTACAGGATTCCACCAACGACAATACTTATTTTTTCTATTTTGCAATAACTGGTGAAAGACATGGTTTTAAAACCTTTTGTTTGTTAGGATTTTGCATTTTTCATTTAGTTGAAATTAGCTTATTATTGCAAATAAATTTAAATATAATTATGTTTAACATAAAGGTAATATCTAATTAGTTAAGGAATTCTAGGGATTCTATAGAGGGTTGTGTTGCAGAATATTTGTTAATACAAAATATCTGGTGCCCTGAATTTAGGTCAGCTAAATCTTACTGTCAGAATTCCTGCAACTAAAGGTTTTCTAATTTGGGCTGTGAGGCTATTTAGGAGCTCATATTGATGTTAAATTCGGTGTTCTGTATAGACTGCAGTGAATACTGAGATATCTAGAAGCAAAACTGATCTGCAAAAAGATATATAATCTGAAATGAACACTATTAACCATAGTAATTTAGATTTATTATTTACGTTTCACTCTTCAAATGGGAGAAATACTTTTTCACTGTGTTAAATAAGGAGTGCAAGATTTCTCTCATAAACAGAGATGATGCTTGGATGTAGTACAGATATTTTAGCACTAGTTGTTTTGGAAAAAAAACCTTCAAATCGAAAAGAATTGTAAGGTAAAATAGCAATATTACTGTTATTCATTGTCAGGTTTAACTTCAGAAATTATTTCCTTTGTTGAGTCTATTGAGTGGAATCTGTCATAAGTTTAGATTTATAAATTTGAGTACTGTGAAATTACTGTGAAGTACTGTGCTTTTTTCTGTTGAGGGCACTTTTTGTTGGATTCAGCTTTCTGTTAAATCTCCTTTTGCTTGCATCTGACCTTTATTTATGTTGATTTTTTGCTTCATTTTTTCATTTACCATGCTGTTCAGTTTTTGGATGCCAGAAGAACAAAGGTTTGTCCACTATTTGCAGTTAATTTCTTGCTCCTTGTGTATTTTTGTTTGCTTGTTAGAGATACAGTAATCCTGTTTACTAAACATATTCATAGCTTTAGATACCCACCTACTCCCTTTCTATTATAGCGAGTGCTTTGATTAACTTGATAAACCTGCTGTTCTGTTGAGCACCACGCAGGGCAGAATTACCTTTTAGTCTATGAAGTAATTTAGAAAACATGGAATACTGAGTCTTTCGACCTCATTGGCGCATATTGAGTGTACTAATGAATGTTTAACTGCTAGTGTTCGGGTTTGTTGGTTGGCTTTCGTTATTTTTAATTTCATCTGTAACCAATGGTATTTTGTGCGTGTTTGCTTTCATTTGTTTATATTTTATAGAAGCACTTGAAAAAATCATTACAGATATTGTCACATGCATTTGATATTTTATAGGATCATCTGGTATACTTTCATCACTGATTCTAATGAACTTCTATAGCAGTAAAACATGAAAGTTTAATTAAAGACATATCCTACGTTCAGCTCCTAAATGGCTTTTTTTTTTTTTTTTAAATTTGCAGCATCTGCAGATGACAATCCAGGCACTTCAGGATGAGCTTAGAACTCAGAGAGACCTTAACCATCTTCTCCAACAAGAAAGCGGAAACCGTGGAGCTGAGCATTTTACCATTGAGCTCACAGAGGAGAATTTTCGAAGACTCCAAGCAGAACATGATAGACAGGCTAAAGAACTCTTCCTGTTGAGAAAAACTCTGGAAGAAATGGAGTTGAGGATTGAAACGCAAAAGCAAACACTAAATGCTAGAGATGAATCAATAAAAAAGCTTTTGGAAATGTTGCAAAGTAAAGGTTTACCATCCAAAGGAATGGAAGATGACAATGAGAGAACTCGAAGGATGGCAGAGGCTGAATCTCAGGTTAATCATTTAGAAGTAATTTTAGACCAGAAGGAAAAGGAAAACATCCATCTTAGAGAGGTAAGGAAAACTTGCTAATCTTATTTAAGTATTTAAAAGATATTGTCAAAGTAATTGCTACATAAGTCTTTTTTGGTGTATTTGAATATTATCTTTTTCCACTTTCGTTTCTCTTTAAAAAACAAAACAGAGTTGGTTTTCCTTGCAAAAGAAATACACATCAGTATTATGTGAACTTTGAAAGCAGATGTAGAAATTGGGGAAGAAAGGTAGTTTGGTGTCATTTGGGGTTTACTGTCTTGGAGAGCGTTGCTTTGTATTTTCTGGATTCTTTGTATTCTGTCAAATCAAGATGATTAGAACTACCAAAGAGACAATTAACAGCTGCACACTATCTTTTTATTTGATTTTATACTCTTGTGTTTGAAATGACCATTGCAAAATATTTTGCTGTGTATATGCACATACAGAAAAGCCTTTGTGTACAATGTACATTCCTAATGTACTTTTTTGTGATGCCCCAACTTTTTGTTAAAGAAAACATGTAATATTGCTACATTAAAATGCTGGGGTGATGGCTACACTGTATTTTGGAAGATGCTTAATTTGGCCTCAAGCTCACCCTAACCAGCTGTCCATGCTACTTTTGCTGATGCATCTTTGGGACTGGTTTTTGGATGGTTGGATTAATACAACTGAAAGAAAATATGGCATATATGCCAGGCCCATCTGTCCCTCTGCATCTCTGCAGTCCATCAACATTATGTGACTGGTGCTAGGCAAGTATGAGAGTCTGGATCTTCCTCAGAAGCACTTTATTACTAACAGGAGCGAAAAATTCCAGGCAGATTGAGTTTAAGCTGCCCACAATAAGGGGTATAAGGGCAAACAAGTCTATATTCCTTAGAAGTTCAGTAACATGGTAGTTTGAACTTCGTAACTGTTGTTATGGGGAAGGCCAGAGATTAAGAATAGCTATTCATTCCTACAGAATGTGGACAAGGTACCTTTTCTTTGCCATGAAGTAATTCTGTTTTTGATTACAGCTACTTTGTTGTCAGAAGAGAATTTTGAACTCAGCTTTAGTTTATTTTTTACTTTTTTTTCCCACTAAGCAAAGATATGTATTGAAAACTCAGGGGTATGTGGGGCCTGTGGGGTATCTGGAGTTTGCAACCACTAGAAAAGTTGCTTCATACATTTGAGTTTGAGTGCGTTTTATTGTATATATATCTCTTCTTACAAAGGTGTGTGTCCTGACTCTTTTCTCAGGCAGGACTCTGTAACTGGTGCCATGACTTTTTAATGAAGTTTGAAAGTTCATGGATCCTGAAAGGAGTTGATTAAAGAATTAATGATCCTGAATCTGTGATAAGGTGACTACTAAGTGAAGTTCTGTAAGTTAGCAGTAGTGTCTGGTTTTAGATCTGATCTTCTCAGAGTGGTACATGCTGTTCATTTTAACAATGGATGACTTTTGTTCTGTGACTGTCTGTATCTGACCTACAGCAGCAGTATGACTTAGCTTTCTAAATGCTAATTTTGAAATTTGTTGGACGTGAAGTTCAAAATTAGTAGCCTAGTGAAGTTTTGTAATGGCCTTCCAAAAACAATGAAAGAAAAGTAAATGGAGCTGAAAATGCAGACAAAATATAAGCTTCTGAGGAATGTCCTTGGGTATCCAATTTATTGCCAAGCCTAAAAGGAGATCTTCCTACTGCTTTTATTTAGGCTGTGCAGGTTTGTCTGATACTTATACTGAATTAATTGTGTGTTTCAGAGCTCCCACTGTTTACCTGCAGGAGAAAATCTTTTCCCTTAATGTATATGTTATAGACAAGAGGCAGTCTTTGCTCTGGAGTGCTACAAGTATAGAACAGGGTGTGCTGGAGTTCCTGCTGGTGACGTGTCCTGGTGACTTTTCAGGGTTTAATAAGAATCATGTAAACCTTTGCTCAAGTTCTGTGTTTTATGCTACAAGATGAGCAGAAACATCTGTGACAGATTATGTAAAAATGCACCTTTTGGGTAACTGGGAGTTGAGGGTAAGTAGGGAGGGTTACTCCTTTAGCATGAGGGAAAGCCTGTGTATATAGGGAAGAAAGCTCAGAGAGCTCAGCTGGAGCTGCAGTCCTGTTACAAGATTGGCAAAGAATGTCAGTGTATTAGAGTTCATTAAAATAAACATGTTTTGAAATATTAGCTATGTAAAACTAATTCTTAAAATAATGATACATTTGGTAAAATGGGGTTGGATTCCTTTTCTTGTATTTAGGATTTTTTAAAAAATATATAATTCTTTTTGTTAATGTTTTTCAATGGTAGAGGAATTTCAGTGGTATTTTCATGGAGAAAATGGTACAATAATTGTTCTGATATTAAAGTGATGCGTTCTGTGAGGCACAATGTCATCTTTGCAAATAAATACATGGAAGAAAAAAGAAAAAGAAAGCATTTTTAGGCCTGGGAATCTCCTGGTAAGCACATTTATGGTTGAAAATCTATCTTGAAGCTGTATTTTCATACGATGATATGCTTTACATTCACAATTAAGTATCATAAGATCACTAAGCATGCATTCCTGTCATAGAAGGCAACATCCCCTGCCTTACAGTTCTTAAATCGTTTATTGCATCTCTTTTCTAGAATTTTAAATAAACTTTTTTTTCACTTTTTTTTCTCTAGTAGGTTCTGTAGGTAATATTGTGGTTTTATCATGTGGAAATCTAGCACAGATGTTTGGTATTACTTTTTTTTTTTTTTTTTTTTTTTTTTTTTTTTTTTAGACGTAGTGACCACACATTATTTACCTTAAGTACCATTAAGTATTTTTTTATTATTGCTATTAAAAACTTGCCTTAGGCAAAGTTCCACTAAATATCTAGTAAACTCAAAAGTTAAAATTCCAGCAAGTGCTTTTTTTATTATGTATACATATACACATAATATACATGCCTACTCTATATAGCATACAATTTCACTAAAATGGAATCTGAGGTCATATAGGATTGCATATACACAATTTAACTCTTATCTTGTATGTATTTTTAAAATATTGTTGTTGCACATGGTTTAAAACTGCAGCTTTTTATGTTTAGTAGAAAGAAGAACAACACAGCTTCTTTATTGTAATTTAAAGTATACTTTTAAACTTCGAAGGATTTTTCAAAACTTGCGCTATGTTTGAACTCAACTTGGTCAAATAATGAAGGCTGCTGATAGGATGCTGATGCCATCATGAATTAGTTATTGCATGTTTTAAAAGTTATTAATGAAGCCAAGTTCCTTCTTCCACTGTGAATAGAACAGATGCCTTGCAGACTTTTGGTGTTTACTGTAAATGTCTTCCACTGGAGCCAGTAGTAAATTACTAAGGAAATGCTTTATCGACACCAAACATTTCTTCCCTAAAGTTAGTTATATAGATTAACAACCATTCTAGACTGAATCTCTTCATTAGACTCATTAGTGCCTCTTTCCTTTTATTCCCCCTGCCTCGGCTTAAAATATTAATCTAATCAGTTGTTACAGAAATATTTTCTGTTTAAAAGAATTGAAGCTTCCCTCCTTTTTTCTTTTTTTTTTTGGCATATGATTTTTTTGGCTTTAAATAACGTGCAGCAAAGACCCTCATTAAGACAATTACTTTCTATCAAAATATCAAGAATATTATGTTTGTGTTTTAGGTGACCTCTTAAGTACACAGGACAACTTTGCAATGTTGGCAGTCAGTCCAGACATGAAAAAGTAGACTGAACCTGATTATGCTCTGGAGAGCAGTAATTGCTTCTAACATAGCACATTCAGATTTTGTTATACCCCATGATATACTTGCCAGCGTGCTTGGTTGCAATCGTTTTTACAAGCCCTTGCAGAGAATTAGAAAGCTTTCTTCATTTAGGAATCAGGTTCTTTAAAAACACACTCACTCTTCAAGATAACATAACCACTAGTTTGGTATGAAAATGTAAGAAAACAGTCAGCTTGAAACTGTATTAAATATTTAGGAGTAGTAATTAAATTATCCTAGATGGAGAGAAATCAGTGATTTGCAAATAAGCTGTTTTTATACCTCCCAGTATGGGGAGGTGATAAATGTGTTGGCCCTGCCAACACTGTAGGAAGGTGCATCCTTTAGAACATAATTTGGGGACTGTCTTGATTTGCTGTAAAACTAATATCATCCCCAGATGGGGAAATAATATCTCTGCAGGGCTGTTTGCCTAGTTCCCACATGTTTTGGGAGTTGCAGGCTGCATATAAACATATTAGAGACTAGCCAATAACAAAGCAGAGAAAAAAATGATCTCCTCTAACCTCCTTTTGCTTTCCATGATAGTTTTCTTTTTCTATCATCTTTTCACTGTTATCTTTTCAAGTCTCTGTTCTGCGATCATGCTGCTGCTTGTCTCTGGCAAAAACTTTATCACTCCATTCTACAATGAAATTAATTTCTCTATTTTTCCCACTCTTTCTTCATCTGAGTGCCAATAGCTTACTTAGCTTACTTCTGTGAATCCCAGGTTTGACATAATGATGTCTTTCCATTGAGTAAGAGCCAAATGGGAGAGGAGACAGGCATGTTGTTATATTTGAATTTCTGTGTGTTCATCCCGAGAAGACATAACTGCAAAGACAAATAAGCATAGGAAGGGATTGCCTGAAGATGTCGAGGAACCTCCATTCTTGGGATATTTAAAATTGGATTGGCAAGGCACTGAGCATTCTCATCTGAAGTTAGCTTTGCTTTGAACATGAAGTTGAATTAGATAATTTCCAGAAGGCTCTTTCAGTCAGAGTTTCTTTGACTATATGATCTCAATGTAGGTAAAGCAGTATCATCTGGTTATATAAATGTAACAGCACAATCTAGTATGTGACTGGGATGCTGTAATAGCATCGTTTGTCCTTTGAAATTCCTGTATTGTTACAATATCAGTGAAATGGTGAGCTCCAGATGTTTAATCTAGCTATTGTAGGAATTTTGACAGTTCACTTATCTGAGAGGGAAAAAAAAAAAAAGCAATGATGATAATGTGTTTGCATAATGGTGTCAAAATAATTTCAGTCTTAATTTTCTGCAACGCACTTTTCTATTGCTGCTTTTTTCTATGTTATTTTGTTTTTTAATTCCCTGATGTCAGTGCATGTTTGAAACTGTACTTTTGTAGCTACCTATTTAGCACTTCATGGGTTTCTCCAGTACAAAGACAATGTTATGGTTGGTTAACTACACCTTCAAGCAACCATGTCACTTAAAGTATCTCTGCTAAGTATACTTATAAGTATACTTTAGCAGAGAGTAATATGAATATTAAAATGTTATTTTTTTTCTATTAAATAAGTACAGTTCTGTGGAAGTGGAAATTTGGTTCTATTTTCACATAATTGTTGCTGGATAAATAAAACTGGATCTGTAAAAAGACTGACATATCTACATGCCCAGGAACGATACATCCATTTCTAAGGCCTGCCTGCGAAGCCTATTGTTGTGAAGCTGTCAGTATGTGTGTGCTATTAACAATTTCTTTTCCATCGCTCTTCTCTTGTTGGGTTATCTGGCAGTTGTTCTAATTCAGAGGAAGGATTCCTTGAAAAGTATGTGGAGAAGGCCCCTGTTGAAGGAAAGAAATAAAGTGAAGGCAGATAGGGTTGCAAAGAAGAAATGGTGACTCCTTTCTGGCAACTCTCCGCCAGTGTCTTAGGATCTTTTGTACCTATCCTAATATAAGATCAGTATCTCCCAAACTGTAGTTCATTGGGAGTAAAACTAGTTAGAAAGTATTTATAGACAGATTCCGAATTATTTGGTGTTGGATACCATTCAGCTTTAAAGTGCAATGATTTTCAGTATTAAGGTTTTTTCTTTTTCTGTTTTGTATAAGGAAAGAAGGTTTCTCTGTTATCTCTGTTTTGGAATTGGTTGCCAATTCCAACCAGGCATTTTAACTCTGGACATTATTTTGTGAATGCATGAAGACCTGTAAGTTAGAGACTTCAGTCTCTCTTCAGTCTCTATATTCAGAGTCTAATATGAGGATATGTGTGCAACAACTTGTGTGTGTGTCACCAGCCCCTTTCTCAGGCAGAAATTTGGGCCCATGAAGCATGGCCTGAGGGTGCTGAGTAGGGTGTCCAGGGGAACAGTGGGAGTAAGGAAGGGAAATGGGAGTGTTGATGTGAAGAACTGTAAAATAATGAACTTAAATCCCACAGAATTTATGCTTATAATGCAGCTTGGTGTGCTTACAAATGAGAATCGTTTGTTCATATTACATGCTATCTTCAGT
>JAUBNY010000656.1:349372-367802 GCA_032275445.1 Crypturellus soui | reverse complement strand
GTTCTCATTTTATAATTAATCCATGGCTAAGACTTCTTAGAATAGTCATTAAAAAAATAAGAAAGCTTGGCTACTGAAAAGGGAACTGGTTGAGAGAAACTATTAATCTCTTTAGTTCCTCTGCAAAATGTAACACCTAAAAACTCTTACCCGATAAAAGCCTTGTCTGCTAATCAGTTGATCCTGGTGTTATGTTAGTCAGTTAGTTTATGAGGAAAATAAATGAGGAAAAAAAGTATCTCTGAACATTTAGAAAAAAGTCATAACACAACACCAAACTACTTAAGATGGTTCTAGCGTATACATAGCGCAAATAGTGTTAACAAGATTTGTGTTATGAGTCAATCATACTTTCATTAAGATGAAAAAGCCAGGTGTCTGAAGTCATGTAAGGCTGGCTTCAGGAAAACTGCAGGGGGCTATTCTGCCGCCAAGCAAGGATGATATATTTTTATCTATCTACTTTTACCTACTGATCTCCATTTTACCCTGTGTGCATGACTGTAAAGCCAGAAGAAGAAAATGCATTTTATGGCTTCTTTAAAATGCAGTCCCCTAAAAAAGAAATGCTGCATTTCATTTACTGTGGTATGTCCTTCCGCAAATTGTGTGCAGTGAAGTGAATTTTGCCTTTGTTATTTGCCTGTCTATCTTGGTAATATCGGTGGAAAGTGCTGTAGGTAGTAAATATGGCTGATCAGGCAAACTCCAAAAAGTTTCACCTGCAGTTAAGCTTGGAAGTGGAATGTGAGGACTGAATGTTAGCTTGAACCACTTACTTGGACAGGATTTCAAATTTAATAAAGAGATGAAACCTTGTTGATGCTCTGACTCCTTCATAGACTATATACAGCCACTGATCTAGTGTACAAGAGTTTAACAGGTAGCTAATTATTAACAAGTCATATACTAATTTTATAGAAGTATTAACTGTCCAGTGAGATAATGTTAAAGAAAGGCCAGCATTCTCTTCATGGCTTGACCCTAATAATCTGTTATGATTACAGCACTCTTGGAGAATACATTGATTTGCAAATACAAAATTTGGCAATGAATATAACCATATCCTATTTCAGCATAAAGATTTGGGGGTTAAAATCCTGATGATCCACCTGAATCAATCCTTATGATATACCTGAAAATACTAAGGATGAAATCCTCAGTATTTGTGTTTTTTCCATGTTACCCAAATGTCATCCAAATGGGGTTAGCTGAGTGATTTAAGGTGAATAGGATTAGGTTTAAGTGAATGAATGATTTGTGACCTGTGAGAAGTACAACTCCTTAGTTACGCAGAGTAACTGTGTAGAGGAGGTAGCTTTTTTGCGCGTGGAGCTGGCTTCTTCAGCTGCTTGTCTTATCTCTGCTTGGCAGAACATATGTAATTGGTGGTCTGTCACCACATGGACTTGAAAAGGTCTTTTGGTTGCTTTTTAGATCATTGTTCTTGTTGGAGTAAATAAAGCAATAAATAAAAAATATATGTGATCCAGGAAAGGAAGTGTGAATCAGACATACTTTCCAAATTCCTGTAAGAGAACTTTATCTTCAGTAGTAGGGAGCATTCTGAATTGGAAACTTTTCCTAAACTCTAGGAAGGCAAAATTGTAATGCTTTCCACTCTGTAGACTGAGGTACTGTGAGGGATATTCCTAGATATTGCTTTGCTCTTAAGACATATTACTTGAATTTTTTTTAATATAAAGTTTGTATTCCTGTATACTGATGATATTGCAAGATTTTGCACATAGTCTAAATTTTAGTGACAGAATTCAGGAGAAGAAAATTAATCCAGTAATTGTCATATAGAAAAACACTTTCCCAGTTTGCTACTACTATAGTTGGTAATTGCAAGCAGATTCTTCTTAGTGAAGGCTGCTGAATTCTGGCCCCTGTCTTCCTACAGTAACAAAATTCTTATGATGCTATTGCTCTGCTGTGCTGACAGTCTCATTGCTAATTCCCTTCAAACAAGCATTTCTTGTGAAAGTGTTTCAAATGGTGGCGGGCCTTGCTAAAGTACAGATGTATTTTGTTAAAGGGATTATGCTTCACACACTTAAAAATCTGTATTTGCAAGACACTTTCTGCTAATACTGTTGTGTATTTCTATGGTCACAAAGCTTGACATGATATGAAAAGCTTTTATGATACCTTCAGTGGTTTATTTTCAGCAAATTTTGGCAAGTGGTAAATTAATTATAT
The DNA here is from genome assembly GCA_032275445.1 of Crypturellus soui. Classification (NCBI taxonomy): domain Eukaryota; kingdom Metazoa; phylum Chordata; class Aves; order Tinamiformes; family Tinamidae; genus Crypturellus; species Crypturellus soui. Next base: position 365,597 of record JAUBNY010000656.1, on the reverse strand, counting down.
TTCTACTTTGTTTATTTGACAAAATTTTTATAAGGCTTACTAACAGAAGCAGTGGTATTCACATGGCAGTGGTATTCACATGGTAAATGTGAAAGATATAGTGTTTACTAGATACCTGAAATTATTGGAAAAAGGTGTTATTTTGTGTTCTTATTTTGGCACATATCCTTTTGTGACTGTTACCACAGAACACGCTTGGTAGCAATACCTGAGAGGTTAGCCATGTACTGTACTAAAAACAAGGTTATTTCCTTACTGTCCTCCTGTCCCAAACCCTGCTTCTTCATTTGCATAAAACGGGCTTTGTTTCCTCTAGAATCAACAGGCTTCTGCATGCCTGCAGTTTCACATGCATGTAGCATTTGGCATCTTGCAACCCTGTAAAGATGAGCTTCCAGAGGTGTAAGCATACATTTGGATGTCGAAGCACCACAGTTTGTGCTGTGGTTATTTACAAAATATCCCTTGAGTTACTGTGGGACTTTTCAAGTGAACTACAAGTAAGCTACAGTAAGCACTAACTGTTAGGAAAAACTTTCATTTTGGAGTTTCAAATGTGATATCTTCTGCAAGAAATACAGAAAGATGATTTTGTCAAAAAGTAGTATGTAACTATCTGTTCAAATCATTTGTGGAAAAAAAACCATATAAAAAGTATATATAAACCACACACACACACACACATATATATATAGATATGGTCACTAGATGGCACTCGTGAATGAGGATTTTTTTTTTTATTTGCCTTGCATCTCTTCCACAGTTATCCTTCTCTATTAGTTATTTTCATCACTCATTTTACAATGATTTAATGAATTAGGAGGAATACCTTCTTTAAATGGCAAGAGCATGATGCTTTTTATGGAGATCTTATACCAGGCTGTAAACTAAATGGAGTTTGGATTAGATACAGCTCAGAATTAAGGCAAACACAGGAAAAGGACCAGTGAAACTTTCTGTGATGGGTAATATCTGGAATTCAGTCCTAATGTATTAACCAAGGTTAGTAATTTAATTTGCCAAAATAACAGAGCAAACTTATATGTCATCTTCTGTTTTTTAATGTGTTGTAGTTTCCCTAGGGTATGTGGTGTCACATACCCCAGTTTTGCAGAAATGCCTCCACATTGAAATGTGATTGAAACATGGAAGATGAACAGTGGAGAAATCTCCAGTCACAGGGTCTCACAGAGTCACAAAATGGCTGAGATTGGAAGGGATCTCTGGAGATCATCTAGTCCAACCCCCCTGCTCCAACAGTGTCACCCAGAGCACCTAATTTTCTTCTTATTTGTGGTGGGATTTGTAAATATAAATCTCCTATTCAAAATTTAATTTCTCATCTGCAGTCACTGATGTTCTTCTATAGTATTTGCTCAGTAGATAATACTGAAAACATTGTGGTCCTTAAGAAGAAATAGTTGGGGCTTGGTCAAATCACCTGCTGCTTTGTTTCTATTTAAAAAGAAAAAGCATAAATGAAGGTTCTCCTACAGGCTGCCTAACAAGGCTTTGTAATTTTCATTTTGGTTTTAAAATAATTAAAATTTTAAACAACGTGACACTGATAGCAGAGACTATATGCAAGACATAAGAAGAATTTGGGAACCAGACTGTTCAAGAGAGACAGAAGATATCAAGTGACTAGTGAGTATTGCATGGAGCCAAAAAAAAAAAAAAAAAAAGATAGTTTTACTTATCCTGAACCGTTGAGATTTTTTGGCCTCTCTGCTACACACTGAAATTTGGTGTTTCTTAACACGATGCTTTGTATCGTTTTTAATACTTGCCTTTCTTTGGAGCATAACCCTACCCTGAATTCTGTAGGCTGGCTTAAAAAAAATCTTATCCAAACATGAGAAGAGTTGATAATGTGAAGCTATATCGAGATGTATTTTGTTTAGTATTGTTGCTGTTGTTAAAAGCCATTCCAGTTTTTCTGTTACAGAAATGTGAAGAGTATTCATCAGACACAGTTCTTTACTATCTTGCGTGGAAGATGGTATAACATGTTATGCAGGTTTATTTCCCCTTTTACACTTGTATCCTCCCACTTAAGACCTTAAGGCCACTTAAGGGCCTTTGTTGTCTACAGTGGGGGATGAACATTGAACTCAGACATTTGTCAGAATTGCATGGGAAAAATAATATACTCTGGGAAAGCTTCATATACTTCACGAAATCCTACCTTCATTCTCCTGCAGTCGTTGTTGGAAACAGGTTCTGGAGCAATATGAAAGCATTTTACATCTTGCCTCCAATTTTTGTTTCTTTGTTTTAACAGTGACAGTCAAGGGAAGATACAGGTGGTTTACAGCGATACACATGGTACAATTACAGCTCATTGAGTGAAGAGTTTACTAACAGAAGTCTGATAATTATATTTTAATTTAAACAGCTCAGAGTAAAATATAATTTTTGTGAGTTGGTTAAGTGTACAGGTAAATACATAGCACATTAGAGAATTATTTGTAATTATTCTAAATATTAGCAAGGTTTTAGCAAAATCTGGAGAGCTTCAGTGCTTCAAAGAGCACTGGATAGAGCCAGGGTGCCTTCTAGCTTCGGATAAGCATGTGAGAAAGGGCACTGTCATGGCTCTTGCAATCCTTGCTTTGGAAGTGATGCTAGGGAGTCTGCCGTGCAGGAGACAGATGTTGTTGGTGAGAAACACAAAATTCTTCTACATGTAAGATGACTCTCAGGCTACATGTCATATATGATCAATTTTCTCTGTCTTCTCCAAATCTGAGTATTTCAGCTTCTTACATTTTTACATGTGATTGTGGACAGATAGATGATTTTGCTCCGTTGCTGCCTTTCTTGTCATCTATTAAGCATCTATTTTGATAAAATACTGTAAAAAAAAATTACAGCATCCTAGGAAATCACCAGATGAGTGCTGTGATTTTCTTTCTTTACCTTTTTCTAATGTAGAAGATGCCTGTGGAAGTTTTTGTATCTTGAGCTAATTACATAATGCGGAACAAGCCCATGTTGGAGATAAAGATAGGTACAGATGGATTTTTTTTTTTTTTTTTCTTTTTGGGCTGGTTTTGTTGGGCAGTAGCACATACATTCCACAACTTTTTTCTTTTCATAGGGCACTCTCATGAGCACTTTGTCACAGAGGAAGTGGAATCTCTCTTCTGTTTGTGTGCTGCGGAAAAGTGTATCATTTCAGCACAGCAAGAAGTGTTATTATTGCAAATACACTTATTCTTAGCAAAAAAAGATGACTTGCTTCAGACTATTGACTGACTGAACACCTGGACATGTAGAATCAGAACAACCAGTTTGTTCTCAATCATTCTTGATGATCTTAGAGAAAGTTCTTTTTATCTCTCAACTTGAAAAAAGCATATTTTTACATAGGAGTACATCTGGCAGGCAAAAGATTTTCTGCAGTAACAAGTCTCAGAAACCATTATCAATACAATGTTACCTTTTAGCCTCTCAACAGTATTGTGAGTGTTTACAGTGGTCTTGGCAGTACTTACATCCCATCTGCACTGTGAAGATACAGGCTGATTGGCCATTAAAAAAAAAAAAAAGGAATTTTACCAAGAGATTGGGAACAGATCATCACACACCTTCTCTTGTGCATTTTCCTATATATATATATACACACGTATATGCATATGTATATATGTTTGTGTCTATATTTTAAAAGGACATTTTAACACCAACTCAAATGACAGTTTATCAAGGCAATTGTGGACTCTGTGATTGCAGGAGAGAACTGGAAGGTTTCCAAATCAGGGCTGCTTTGGTCATGGAGCATCAGGGATTTCTTCTGTCTGTTTTCTGAGTTCACATGTAGTAGGATGTCTGGTATCACATGAAAACGTAGCCTTTGATTTATTTGTCATTTCTTCAAAATTCAGTTTGCATTTCAACAAAGTCTAAAAATATTGTCATCAACATCTGGGTATCTTTTGTCTGATGGAAAAGAGTACAAAATTTTCTCTTATTCTTTCATTTTATTTGAAAGCAAATTATGAATACATTATTAGTAGACTGGGAATTCCTAGTCTATGACTTTATGGTGATTGAGCTCCACAGAAATCTTTGTTTCACTTTAACATTTCGGAGCTTTAACAAATGTAAAATGTATGTGAGTATTTCCTACAGTTTGCTCGTACTAGCATTATTGGACAGGATGACAGTTTGCGCTGCATAAATAAACAAGTAAGGAAAAGCTGCATAATTATGAATGGAGGGGTTTGGAACTGGTATATACAAAGTCATGTAATTATATTAGCAATATGCTTACTTATTATTTAAAATGTGCTGACAGCCTTAGTGGAAATTTTCCCGGGATGAAAAACGGAAGAGCTAACTTGATATATTTAATTTTCCAGTTGTGGGAGTTGTCTTGTAGATTCATTCCAGACAAGAATATCAGAGTTTTGCCTCTATGGCTTGCCAGAGATTTCTAAGGGGTGCTTTGATGAGCCAGTGGTCAGTTTAACTAACATATTCATTCTTATCACTGCCACTGTTGTGCTTTGCCAGCTGACTAAAGCTGCGTTCTCCTGTGCTGGTGAGTTCTTTGCATTTCCCCAGTCGACTGTGGCTGTGTTCAGCACCCTCTCAGTCAGATTTTTTTGCTTCTGCAGGGGGAGATGCATTTGATATCTTTGTTGTCTTTCCTCATGTTCAGTAGTCTGCTTTGGGGATTTTTGCTATAGAAAAGTCGCATTAAGTCACTTGTAGGGGTGCTGCAAGGAATGTTGCTTCTGTCGGAGTGGAAAGATGGAAAATTTTTGTGTGTGTGTGTGTATGTGTGTGTGTGTGGTGTGAACAATGGCATTGCCCCTGTGGCAGCTAAATGTATTTGGTTGTTTCATCCAGATAAACAATATTTGTTATAAACTTGGTGGTCTTGAGTGTTTCTGGTCCTTCAGTAGATTATTGAAGCGAGTCAGTTTGATTTATGAAAGAGTTTCATAAGTGTGAGAGTTGCTTTTCCCACCACAGGGCCGGGGGGTGGGGGAAAACACCACCCTGCTGAGCCTTTGGCAGATCTCAGTTTAATCCTCCAGCTCTAACTTGCCAGTCCTTTGCCTCCCATCCCTTTGAAAGTCGGTTTACTTCTGCAATTAAAGTATGAGCCAGGAGGCAGAAATGGTTGTGGGTTTTTTTGTTTGTTTGTTTGTTCGTTTTTATGTTTTTGGCCAACCTTCCTCCTTTTATTCCACTTGGCCTCTTGCTGTAATCCTGATCCAGTCATGCTCAGTGCCTCTGCACAAGATAGCTGCAGAGTTCCACACTTGTTCAGGTCACAGCTAAATCATGTTCCTCTGAGCCACACTGAAATCGGAAAGAAGTGGTACAATATTTGCTAGATACCAGAAGAGCGTTGTTATTTCGGTGTAGCAAAAAGATGTTTCCCTGAAACTGCCAATATTGTTGAGAGACTAAAAAAACCCACTTTAAGCATGTGCACAAGCATGTAATGTTTTGCTCCAAATTACCTGGCTCTGGGCAGTTCTGTGGTATGTCTGACTAGATCCTGAGCATATTCAGAACTTCCCTTTCCAAAAGTGTTTGCCACATGCTGCTTGGGATTTGTGTACAGGCATAACTGTGTAAGGACAAGCAACTGAGAAAAAGAAAGGTTTCCAGCTTCCCTGGCCACTGAATTTCTTTGAAATGTTTAAACCTTATATCACATCTACTTGTCATTGCAAGAATTCTACCTGTCTTCCCCCAATGCCCTCTGTTATCTCTTCCACTGCCATCTGTCTGTATGCTGAGCACAGAAAGAAAGACGGCCTTGTTCGTATATCTGTCATGCTATAAAAAACTGTAGGTGGGTGTATGGGCAGGGCGAGTCACAGCTGTTAAAATGTGCTTGCAGGTGTGTAAAGCACATGCCAAACCTGCTCTGTCTGGCTGCTTGTCACCTGCCTGGCCAGGCAGCCCAGTCTGCTGTTATTTCCCACCCCTCAAGCTGAAGCAGTTACTGGAGAACCATGGCTGCATCGTTATTTATGCAAATAAGAACTGCCCCAACAAAATTAACATATGGAGTGGGGATGTAAAGCTTTCAAGTGAGCTTCTTGGCTATGCAGCTGTTAATAATTCTGAGTTCTTCCTTACTTTTCCTGAAAGTTTAACCTTAAATTTGCGACATGCTCGATAATTCCTGTTCTCTGACAAAGATAATTAACTTGTTCCTATACGAGTGTTCAACTTGAAGTTTGCTTTCCTATAATCACTTAATATTTCCATAGGTTCCTATTTCCAGTGCAATTTTAAACCCTATCAAATTAAATGCAAATTCTACTCCATATGAGCTCTGTGCACTCTTTGTGTATGAACCACCTTTTTTTTTTTTTTTTTTGCTTTTTATGGGCACCTCACAGTTGTACACATTTCATTACACATTTGTAATCTTTAAATTGAAACTCAACAACAGCTAATAGGTTAAAGATTATGACAGATATTAGGTTATAAGTGGTTATAAGTGAGAAACGTTTTCACTGATAATTTGAAATGCTGACAGGGCTGAGGTACTTAACAAGTCTCAGTTAATGTTTTGCTAAATAAACCTTTTCTAATGTAAGAAAGAAGCCTTTGGTGCAGTCCTTGATGTTTTTAGTTTATTTCATGGACTGCGTCTGTAGAGAAAGAAACTTAATTGAGATTTTAAGAAATGTCATTCTGAAGTGCAGTACGAAGTCTGGTAATATAGTTGCTGCAGTCAGTGTATGCATCACATATAGATTTTTAGCTCGCTTAATATTTGAAGGAGAGGCGAAAGTGTCTGGACACTTTAATTTTACTTTTTTGACTTTACTTTGCATCTGGGTTCAGAACTAGCAGTAAGAACTTAGAGACCTACCCTTGCTAGTGTGGTCTGTGTCAGCAGTGTATTTGTGAGGTCTTTAATACAGTTATTAAGTTTAAGGCAGCATTAAGGTTCCCTCCCATTTTTCCTCTATACTTTAGTAATAGCAGCGTATTGAATAGGTTTGATGTGTAAAATGCTGTTATGTTAGTGTGTATATGTAACCAATTTTATGATAATTTATATGATGTTAAAGTTGGTATAATTGTTTGGGAAGAAAAAATATTGATGGAATTTCTGCATGCAGAGTGCAGAATGACTTTAGACAACTAACTAAAAACTGAAAAAAAATTAATGGACGATCTACCTCTAAAGAAAATGTAATTATCTTTTTGTCCTAGAGGTCTTTATTTTTCAACTTGTCAATTCCTCTCTTGTATTTTAAGTAATTATTTATATAATAAGATATTCTTTACACCTAGTATTAAGTATGCAGCTCGTCAGAGCAGCTTTGAAACTAAATGGCAGTTAAAAGCATCATTTTGCTAGTTTTAAGTAATTTAACTTCAACAAAAAACTGTATATCATTCTTATTTGGGGTATTTCTGGTATTTTTAGTTGATCTGCATAACATTTCAGGTGATTATCCTTTCTTTTTTTCTCGGTATGTTAGGAATACTAAGTTAAGTAGTATGTTTAAAAAAAAAAAAAGGCATGTGAAAACAGACAAAGGTCCTGTTTAATATATTTTAGACAAATAATTTATTTTACAGCATAGATTCAAAGTCTGATTTATTCTTCCATGATGAATTCTTGCTCCTAATTCCAAGAACACTGTACCTAATTCCAAGAACACTGTAACACCTATGCTTTTGTTGTGTTTTATATATTTGTTTACACTTGCAGGAGATATTTCTCTTCAGATATTTAATAAAAGCTGGATGAATGGCAGAAAGAAAAAGTTTTCTGGTTATATATATTTCCTTTATAAAGTACTTATTTTGCATTCAGAAATAAATTAATGGCAGATTGCCTCTGTTTTTCACTGATTTTGTCTTTATGTCTCTTTGGAGCTTTCACTGTCTGAATTGTTTCTTCCGGCCTTTAAGATTTGAAGCATTGCATTGCTTCTTGGCGTAAGTAAAAAAATAAATTTTAAAAAATGATGTTTGCTATCATGGAGAGACAATATATATACATGACATGATGAAACTCTGCATATTCTCTTCGGGAAAGCTTTGCAGATGTGGAGCTGTATTTTTTGTAGTTTTCTTCCAGCGCCCACTTGAATGAACAGACTTTCCAGGAAAGGAAAATATGTTGAGAAGTTTTAGAAGTTTTCTACATTCACTGCTCTATTAGATCCATCACATTTAAAGAGTGGATTTAGATCAGATGATCTGTATGATCTATAGTGAGGTTGTTTCACTGTGATGATAAAATGATAATGTTACAGTATTAAAGAGAAGGCATTTTATATTTCTCTTGGCTAGCAAGTTCATTTTGGATCTAGGATTTTAGCTCTTGTCCTCTCAAAGGAAACCCCATCTAACCTGCAAAATAGCAAGATAAAGAAGAAAATGACTCTGTAAAGCCCTTAAGATCTTTCAGGGGCTGGCCTGGACACTTCTGAAAACACACTGAGTTAATGGCTCACCTTGGAGGAAGGAAAATAATGAGATGTCTTTCATAATTGTCTTTTCTATAGATGATAAGCAATGTGTTGCTTATCTATAGATTTACAGATGGAAGCAATGTGGTGTTTTGTCTTAAAAATGCCCTATAAAGAAAATTTTAGATGTCATGCTGCCATAACAGGCGAACAAGAAATTCGCGTGCCTTTTTGGATGAATCTGTTTATCCTCACTCACTTAATGTATTGGAAAGTTAATTTTAACTGATTTTTTTTCTTTTTAATGACTAAGTGATTCTATGACTTTTTAATGTAAGAAATTCTATTCAGTATGCTTTAAGTGTTACAATAATATAGTATTGAAGGATATTTTGGTAATATGAATGGGATGTACTAGTAGATGCTGACTTGTTAGATTATCTGTCTATGTACGTTTACTAAATAATGAAAAAATAATAAAAATCCAGGAGAGGGGAAAATATCTGAAGGCAACAGTCTTGCCTGTCAAGGCTAGAGCTTGAAGAGATGGTATGGGAAAAATACACACTCCTGACTTCTAGATTATGTTGACATTAAGAAATAGCATTTGCTGATGCTGACATTAGCAGAACAGGAATGTGTCTGGAAAGCTGAGTAGATGGTACTGAGAGTCTGGGAGAATTTATGGTGGATTAGTTCTAGGCTGATTCCATATACAGAATGCTGTAGTTGCAGCACTTAAACACTCAAGATGGGGACAATCAAAAGACTGAAATACAGTTGGAAGAACTTGGAAGAGAAGGTACTTTTGCTTTGTGAAATTAGAGTGAAAAAAAAAAAAGAAATTTTCAGAGAATATTCAGGTAGGTTCTTAATCAATTTCCTGTTTCATTCTCTTTATTTTTACTATTGTGTTATTTTGTTTCATCTCTCTACTCTCCCCACTAGTAGCTATTAAAGTAGTATTCTAAAGAAAGATTTTCTGTACCACTGAAGTAATACTGTAAGAATAGAATCAGGCATTCAGAAATTAGGAAGCATAGAGACTGGTTTTGTGTAGAACCTTTAATGTCTGTCTTTACTGAATAATGCCATGTTTCCACGAGACACATGCCAAAAAAAGAAAAGAAGAAAAAAAAGAAAAAAAAAGAAAAAGGGAGTTCAGTTGTTCCATGCTGGGATCAGTTAGTGAATCAGTGGGTTTTTCGGTGGAACATCTGTCATTTGCTCTAGAAACTGGAAGAATATGAATTGCATAGAGCAGGATAAGAAAAGAAATAGTTGTATGATAGATTAAAGGAGTTATATGGAACTTAGGGGATCTGAGGTTTTATGCTAGCTTTGTCATAGTTTTCCTCTTCATTGCTGGGCCAGTCATTTCAGACAGAACTTTTGCAAGCATGAGCTTGTGTGGTTTTTATTTTCTGTGTTATCATCCTAAGACCCTCATAAACATTAGGTGCTCAGAATTGCAGATGAAGTCACTGGAAGCTTCGGATAGTGAATTGGGGGGTAAAGTCATGTAGTTATTGGGGCATCTCACAGTTTGTATATGCTATGTCAGATCCATGCAACTTTTGACAATAAAATGTAATAATGTAATAATTATACATGTAATGATTGTAATGTAATAATTATTTACATTTTGATTAAATTGCAAACATAAGAAAATATCTGAAGGCCTGATGATTAACACAGAAGCTCTTCTTTTTTATTTTGTTTTTGAGAGAGAAATATTGATCAAAGCTCTAGATGTGAGGGTGATATGTTTAAGGTATCTATTGTGTGAAAGTCTATAATGTGATGGTTTTATATACCATATATTTCTGTAGCCCGTTAGGCTGTAGTATTGCTCTTCTATAATGCCTATTGCTACAATAGATTGTTTAGTTTATGTATGCTATGTTGAATCAATAAACAAACATCCAGAGCTTGTGGAAAGTTCCTTTTCCAAAGTTAGATGAGACTAACTAGTCTAGTTAGATGAGATAATGTAGTGTTACGCTAATACAAAGACTAAAATAAAAAATACATTCACTTGTAATCTGACCACTGCCCAGACAGCTTTCTGTTAAATGTTTTTGGTTGGAAATTACTTGCATTAAAAATGCATGTTTTTTCTAATGAAGGAAAAAGCTTTGAATGAATCTGTTGTTGTTGCAACTTTACTTAATGAAGTCTAGCAAAAGCTAATTTCATAACTTAGAATGTTCAATACTGTCAGTTTTTATGCATTTTTATTAGTCGTGTGCTCTGAAAAGTAGAAGAAATTTACTTCCAGACTTTGCTTTGCTCTGTGGAACAGACCCTGGTATTTCAGGACATTGGGAACTTAATAGGCTACCTTCTTTAATTGCTTAAGGTTAATCTTAAAGGATGCTGAGTAAAATTTGAAGAATGAAATTCAGAAAATAAAGACAGCATGGGATAGCTTTAGAATTTGGACTTTTGAAGTCCAATGAGTTTTACTCATATTTGCGTAAAAGTACAGCATTTATGCCTAGAGATATGTAGATAAACTTCCCACCTGCAAGAGCAATAAAGAAAAATTTTCTGAATATGCCTAATAAATGTTCTTTTGCAAGTTTTCTTTTATTAAAAAAGTTATTAGATCTTGCAAACCTCTCTGAATCTGTTATCTACAGTTTATATAGAAGGATATGTGTCTGGGTCATTATAAATGCAGTAAGAGAATCAAGCTTGTCATAAATCAAGGGCAATCTAAGTTACTATAAATACTCTATTATTTGAAATTGATTCTGCAGTTTCTCTTAGGAACAATAGGTTAAAAAAAGTGGTTGCGCTTCCCGATACATTTAAGGATCTTTCTTTCCTCTGTTTGAATGAGAGCTTTGCATCCTACTGGCACCCTGTTTTATGTGATTTCTGCTTCATGTATAGCAACTGAGAGATGCACCTATGTGCTGTCTGGCCTTTGGAGTGTATTTTTAGTGTTAATGTTCATTTCTTACTGTTTCTCAGAAAGGCTGCCTCTCCCTTTGTATGCCAAACTGACCAAACAGTTCAGCCAAACAGTTGTATATTTTTAAATGAAAATATAGGTGTCTCCTTTGTTCTTTAAATCTTGCCTAATTCTTGCAATTAGAAGTTAATTTGTCAATAGATGGCAGGAGTGCAGGATGCCTTGTTCCTATTGAGCTTTTCATCATGTTCTTTCATCTTTTCATTACTAGCTCTTTCGTCCTCAAAGCTCTTCTGAAGAGGCTAATGCTTACTGCATAATACTTTAGGGTTTTCTACATAACTAGCATGAAAACTCACTAGCTTCCCAAGAGTCTGGTAGAAGTTCTGCATTTATGGGAATGCTATATTTACTACAGGAATACTTGAAGTTTGGATGAGTGGTAGTCTGATAGGTTTCCTGTTTTTTTTTTTTTTTCCCAATTTCCTTATGGAAATGAGAAAAGAATAACCTTTGCATAGAAAGACATGTTTTATTCACATTGTTTAAAATTCAAGCAGCTGCACAGCTTTTTTGGTGGCTAGGACCAGTGAGGAACTCCAGCATGGAAAGTTTGGCTGCAGAAATGCCTAGTGTTAAGAACAGTTGAATACAGGCCTGGTTGAGGTGCTTAAGCTTTCTGAGCGGGTCACATGAAAGGACTAATGCACTTGAAAACAGATCTGCAGTGAAATGAAAAACTGCCTGCGGTCTCATGGGAAACAGAGTATATGCTGTAAATCGTGCTCTTATCTAAGCCTGAATCATTACTGGCTTTGTAATTTTGGTGCATCTGTGGAAGACAGACCCACACATCCTTTTGAAAAATGAACAGGATTCACGTCTTTCTTCTGAGACACGGTAGAAGAACATTGGTGTTGATGATAAGCAACCTTGTAGGCTGGAATGCAGGACTCCTCAGTATCACCATAGAAGGCCAGTTTGGTCCATAGACTTGTGGTCCTGTGAATCTGAAGTCTTTTCTTCTGAAAGAAGAGCTTTCAGGATGGGATATCCTATCATTCTAAGGTGATTTTGGGAGAAAGGAAACATAATTTTCAATCTTATAGGAGGTATTCAATGTAGATGTCTATTTTTCCTTCTATAAGAGAAAGAGTAGGATAAGGACTTAAAATCTGAATTCGAAGAGGAAGACAGGAACACTCTTTAAGTGAGTGATCTCAAATTTGAGCAAGAGATTGCTCAGCTCAGTGCTGGCAGAGGCACTTGTGAATACGTGTAGGGGGGAAGTGATAGCGATCTCTGATATCTGTTAAACTCAGGCCTCTGCAAGCAAGTTTTCATGTAAATGTTTTGTGTCTAAGTACATTCTTTTACAAATTCTTACTAAACATCAGAAAGTCTTACTCTCTAAATATCAGTGACCTGGTTTGTTTAACTTTTTTCTTTCAATAGAAATGATCTGTCAGATTATATTGAGATTAAAACTAAATTGCCTTTATAGAAGTAAAGTTTGTTTTTCATATTGATATACAAAAGCTTTATTACAGAGATATTCTGAATCTGAACTTTATGATTTAGCTCTCCAAACCGTGCGGCAAATTTAGTTTATGTAGTGTTTCTCAATTTATTAGGATTTGTGTGCTTAACTTCTTTGTTTTCCTTTTAGTTCTCTCCTCCCTGTTTCCTCCCCACAGCCATGAGAACATTCGGGTTGTTTCCTTCAGGCCTGAACCTCTCTGGTTCTGCTGGGTCACAGAACTTTCTGAGAAGTAAGAGAAACCTGTGGAGTTATTTATATAGGCTGCACAGCTGGAAAATAATTTGCTCTCTCTTTCTAAGCCTGGATAGTTTATAGCTACCTTGTATCCCTATGTATGAGTTGCTCTCCCTATGTTGTTTATCCCTTACATTTAGGCAGTGTCTTTACTTACTCAAGCCTGAAAGTTCTGGTCTAATGTCAAACACCTAGATCCAAATTTAATGACCCAAAGACATAATCTAATTTAGAGGTACAGAGCCTGCTTTTCCTTCAACTAATATCTGTAGGTTAAGCAAACTTTTTAAAATTTAAATGGGTAAAAGTAAGTAATTGTGAACTACCAAATGTAGTTATAAACATTTATATTTACATGTTGGTAATTGAGCATATCTCTGGTGGTGTTTGCTTAAACACTGTGCTCGGAAGTTTCCTTGTGTGCAATTTTTGGGAATATGTATTTCAGTAACTGGATATCAGATAAAAATTGCATCGAGTTAAGTTTGAAAATGTTTATGACATCCAGGTGTATTGGAATTACTTCCAAAATGCTCAATAAAAGTAAAGAAATTAAAGAGTAATGTATAAATAAATCCCCAGGGTGCTAAACTTTCTTCAATTCCAACTTTTGAAGTATTGTAAATAATCAATCCAAACAAAACTTCACTCTCAGAAAAACTGTGATCCTTGAAAGGGTTTCAGGAACTGATTTGAAATTCTTCTACTTGTGAAAGAAAAATTGTAGCATCAATATTGCTCAAAAAAAATAGATATTTAGATTCTGTGCTCATTCCTTTATGTGGCCAAGTCAAAGTTTGAAACTAATTCTGCTCTATGTTATTAGCAAAACATCCAATTAATTCAGCCATTTGTAATTCTCCAAGACACTTGTGATTACCAAAACAAGAAAAAAAGGCAGAAGTTGGTGCTTATTCTGCATGTAGGGATTGTTCTGCATACACACAGCATCTGCAGCTGGGGAGGACATCAGGGTGTAGCAGAAGAACTAAAGGGAGGCCCTCACAGTGGCCCTCCTCATCCAGTGAACACTGGGCACTGGTCATGACTGCAACTACAGGAGCCCTACAAGCCTTTCTGTGGTAAGTCTGCTATAGTGAATGAATTTTGTCAGTTACCCTCATATTTATTTTTGTCATCCCTGAACTAAAAATTTGTGCATGCATTTTGGGATTATTTTTTCTAATTTTTAAAGTAAATTTACTTTATCATTTTATTTCAGTTTCTCTGTTTATCTTTCGTTTTAAGGGCTGGATAATGATATGAGCTAAAAATCATTTTAGGGTTCTTTTTTTTTTTTTTTTTTTCCTTCTTTCTTGCATATTCTTATCATCTGGTAGGAAATGCATTTCATAGGATAATAAATAGATGATGCCCAGCTTTGAAAGACTAAATTGAGGAAGGTAATAATAAAATTCCTTGACTTATACTCCTTCCCATTTGAAATGAGGACTGTATTGTAGCTATGTATTAAATGTTGCATGGGGTGTGTTAATGAGGCAAAGTATGGAATAACAGTCCTCTTATCCAATTGCTTTGTAAAAATATTAAAGCACCGTTGTACCTTTCTTTTTCTTAGATTGCCTGTATGATGAGATCATGCACTGGTTCCCTCCAGAAAATGTAGAAGATAGGAGGATGAGAAGAAGTCTGCTAAAAAGGATTATTTTGCACTTTTTCTTTCTTCTTGTAAACTGTTCTAAAGAAAATATTAACATGAAAAACTGCAATAAGATGAAAAACTTCCAATAAATGTATTTTAAACAGTTACTTTTAAATATGCTTTTATTCCAAATGTAAAGAAACTTTGTTGAAGTTTTCATAAAATGGCTTAGTCTTTCAAAACTTTGCTTGTGGTGATAGAGTATAGAAGTCTTCATACAGGTCTTCAACGCTAAAAGAGACAAGTGCATATAAGAGATCTTTTATAAATACTTTATTTTACGTATGTTTGCTACCAAGTGGGAATATTATAGCTGTTTATTTTTATTGTCTCTAAATGTAGCAAAGTTACCCTAAGATACCTTGTGATCTCTTCCTCCATTCTGTTACACTTCAGAAACTGTGGACTTGCCAGGATTTCACCTGCAATTACTTTGCATTAGGATCATGTCAATTAGTATCAGTATTGCAGCTGACCTGCAGTGATGTACTTAAGGAGAGGGACAAACCATTGATTCAGAGATCTGCTGACTGACTTAAGTTCAGCCTTCAAAGGCAGTCTGAATGTGTGCTGAGATACTGACTATGGATTTCTTTCTGAAAAGACTTCTGTTAGGTAGGAGTTGGTACCAAGAATTTTAGATCTCTGTAGGAGAATTCCATCAATTAGCAGGTTATATAAAGAAGTGATTTTTGAGAATAGAATTTATGTGGAAAGACATAAGAACCCAGAAAATGGGCAAGATTCTAGTGGGAGAGGTATAGAGAGCTGTAAATAACTGGACAGTATTTAACCAAGATGCATTGGAATATTTTCTTTCTTTAGTAAGTTAACAGTGTTATGTAGTTGGACAATTTTCACTAGGTAACTTTTTATACTATCTATTTTTTTTTAAACTACACAGTTTTTCTTGTTATCATACTATTAGCCTCCATCTTATCATTTAGACACTTAAAACATTTACTTTTGATATTAAAATGTTTACTTATTGTTATGTGCAATATGGTGGTCATTCTCTCTTGATAGGGATTTATTAAAGGCCTAGTGTCTAAACATTACAAAATTCAACCTGGGAGACTTGAAGTTACAATTATTCACATCTAACTGAAAAACTTTTTCTTTTTTTTTTTGAATGGTATCTTTTTTGCAAATGTATATTGTAATAAGCGGTGTTTTTAATAAAATTTCACGGGACTTGCCAAGTGTACTGAAAATAGTCACTATACCATGAATGAATATCTGTGTTTCTTTTCTAAATGTTTTGTAGGCCTTTGGTTATAATAAATCTAGTGTGTTACTCTATTAAATTTCAGATGAGTTGACACTTCTAATGTTTGTTGTGTTGCTGATTCTATCTTGTGTTTTGTGGTACTAGAAAATCCTGATGTTGATATTAGTCTTGATTTTACTAAGCTGATAGATAATAGCTGAAGTGGCACTCTGGGGATGAT
>JAUBNY010000656.1:301504-317793 GCA_032275445.1 Crypturellus soui | reverse complement strand
GCATGAAATCTTTGCGAGACTTGATCCAGGCTCGTGGGCATTGATGACTTGTGGCTATTGCCCAGTCCTGGAGCTGAACTTATGAGCTGAGTTCAGGCTTATTTGCACCCTTTTTGTTTTGATTAATTATTATAGTGTGACTCCTTTTCTGAAAATATTAGAAATTAATTCTATAAAATAAAAATGTAGTCATCAACAGAAGGAAAAAGCATATACGTACAACCAGCTAGCAAAGAACAAAATGGCAATTAAAGTGACTTTGAATATAGCATGATACTGTGACAAAGGACAGATTGCCCCGTTTTTCCCCTTGTGCAAGTCTACGTTTGACTGAGCTTCATTGACTTTCAGATTGTGTGTCTGTTTCTCAAACTATCTGATGATTCAAACATTTTAAACATAAACTGAACATATGTCCTCTTTGGCAAAATTTTTCCTTTTTATTTTTTTCTTCCTCTACTGGATTTCTGTGGTATCTGCAGGGTTTATAATAATTTTTGTTGATTTCACTATTACATGTTTATTCTGTTGAATAAAATGAGTATTGGGGATGCTTCTATAACCAGAGATTCCCTTATGTTTTCTTTAAACTTTTGCAGTGTCTCTGAGTGGGTTATCCCCTAGAAAAGCTGTCATGTATGTCAGGAAAATTTTTCTTTTGGACATATTGCAGATAGTTTAATTTGAAATGTGCCAGTCTCCTTTGCTTATGCTGAGTCAGATAATTCTTAAGGGTTTCTTTTTGTTTGTTTGTTGCTTTTAGTATTTCTGTTTTGCAGTCACTAGAAAAATCTCTTTTTATAGGCTTCCTGTCTGTAGCGACTGTAATGCTTTTTAGGGAGGTAGGAACCTCGAATAACGTAGGGTGATGGGACCTTCTAGCTTTTCTCCCCTTGACCGCCTTCTCTTAAGCCTGTGCAAAGCCAGGTCTCAGCCTCTGCTCTACATCATGTGCAACAGTCCCATGACCAGCCTTGTGCTCTGCATTCAACTCATGCCAGTATTTCAGTGTTTACCTTGTTTAGGGGAACCCAGACTGGTCACTGAAGCCCAGATGTGATCTCTCAAATGCCAGTGACAGGCTCCACAGGCCCTGCAGTAGGAACTGTCACTGCCTACCATTAATTAGATTTGTCTTGTCCTGGATATCTGTTGTCATTAAAAATGTGTCTTAGAAGTGCATGTCTTACAAGGCAAGCATTTATAAAGTATGAGTTCTGAGTTACAATGTATTTC
This sequence comes from Crypturellus soui, assembly GCA_032275445.1. Classification (NCBI taxonomy): domain Eukaryota; kingdom Metazoa; phylum Chordata; class Aves; order Tinamiformes; family Tinamidae; genus Crypturellus; species Crypturellus soui. Next base: position 316,557 of record JAUBNY010000656.1, on the reverse strand, counting down.
ATTTCAGTAATTATTATTAGAATTCCAAGAATTATTATCCAATCAAAAATAAAGGTGAATATTTTGATCAAAAGCTTATAATTATATTATTATTTGATGTTTTATTTAACAGTCCAGTAAATTAAAAGCACATAAAAGTCCATCAGTGAAAGAAAATGCACCATCCAGAAAAGAGCTTTGTGTCAAGCTTTGACCATGAATGATTAGGAAGATGATTTTAACGATTTATCTCATCTTCCTCCTTTAAGACTGATGTAGCTTTTATGACTTCAGGAGCAGGGTAATTCTTTTCAAAACTTTGCCTTAGTTGAAAGTTTATTTGTTTTTCTTAACATTTTTGCATTTTCTCTACTTGCTTTTATGGAAACAAAGAACTAATTGTTTTGATGAGTAGGTGCTCAAATAGGACATGCAAAGAAGCCATGAACCTAGATCAATGTGATGGCCACGGCGGGCACCCGACTTTTGCTCTTCATGAAGAAGAGATTTGGGGCATGGTTATGTGCTTCCCTGCTCCAGTCTCCAGTTACTGTGCACTATTCCATAGCTGTCCGCTAGGAACAGAAACAGAGGCAGGGTGAACTTTAAAGTTCAGAGCCACTCCATTTTCTTCATTGTTTTTGAGCTGACTGAAAAGTGTCAGCAGTTGCATGCACGTAGGGTTGGACATGTGGGTAGAACTGGAGAATTGAGACCTATTGTTTCTGATTCCTTCTGTCTAAGGAGAGAATTCTTGCATAGGTATAATAGTTTCATTTGGGTCTAAAATGCAGTGGAAATAGCTAAAGTAAAAGGTAAAAATAATAAAAAATCATATTTAAATTTCAAATATAGCAGCTGAGAGGCAAGTCAGGCTGGCAGATGTGATGTGCCATACTGATAAATCAAAATAATAAATTTGGAACATATCTTATGATCCCACTAATGCAATTCAGATTATGCATTACAAGGTTGGGCCTTTTAGTGCTAAAAGTTTACCTTGCTTTGCGTGGAGGCCTTCTACTTGCTGAAGGTACAGAGTGCCTTTATTATGATAAATAGTCATTGTTTTAAATTGTTACTATCTACCTAAGCTTTCTTACATGCAAGTCTGATTTCTATTGTAAAATTCTTCAAAAGATTCGTTTTATCATAGGATATAAGATTTTTATTTCCTTTTCTTTGCTTCATGAGATGCCGTTTAAACTATAAGGTACCAAAATCTAAAGGGGTAGCTGGGGAAAAATGCTTGCTGTGGTAAAGCCTTAAAATGAGTGTGAGAGCATTTTTACACAAGTGATGAGAGCCTCCTGGACATGATTGACTTAAATTAGCTTGATTGCTTTTTATCAATTGCAGCTGCACTATTTAGCATAAAAATGCAAAACATCTAAAAATCATTTGCCTTGCAGCATAGTGGAAGGATGGTTTTAGTTAGTCTTTAAGATGTTTCAAATGTTTATTCTACACAGATTCTCTGAGAATGGATCAAGAACATATCTAGTTACAGAGAATTAGTACAGATACTGTAAACTTTGAGAAAATTAATTAAAGAAAATATGCTGCTTTATGAATTGCATATTTAGGATTTGGGTAATTTTGCTTTTAACTGTTTTAGTAAGTTAAACAGTTCAAAGATATTTCTAAGTGGCATAATAGGGCATGTGCTGTTAGAAACTAGAAGTGAAATACTAGACTAGAACTTTTCATGCATGTACAGTTGTCTCACTTGTTGCACCGTGAGATTGTTGAAAGAGAAATCCTGAAGTTATGCAGAGTAAATTTTGGTCAAAATAAAAGTAGAAAAGTTTAGGCCATGTGACTTGATTACAGGCAAGATTTGAGAGGGGGGAAAAAAGAAGAAAAAAAACAGAGAAAGGTTGCTACTGGTACTTAAATGTTGTGTTTTTTTATATTGAACTTTGATATCATTTTGCCCTACATTTGCCCTTTGAATTTCCTTAATGCTTCTTTTTGTAGAACTGTACTGCTTGTGAACTCAGAAAGCTACCTTTGTTTCAGAAGTTTTTTATTTTTCCGTGGCTTGATGATATAAGTGATATGTGATCTTCAGGCTAGTCAGATGCTCTTTTCTATTCTATGGGTGCTTAAAACATATTGGCATCCTTTACTGTCAAAAAATACAGCCAGGAACTGTGCTGAAGGAATACCCTTGTGGTTATGCCAAGTAATATATTATAATAAAGAATTAGATTACCAGCAGTTGGTCAGTCCATTTGTACACTTAGAAATGTTTTTGAAACAAGGTTCCTGCATCAAAATTAAAACCCTTTATTATTTTTAAATTAATTCACTCCTCTCTAGGATAATCAAGCCAGTTTAAGTCTTTAGACAGACTCTTGCAGTTAAGGTGATCAAAATGGAAATGTAGCCAAGTAAAGGCACACCAATGATGTGGTCCCAGCGGCTGCATATCTAGGAATAACATATACATATAATCACAGGAAAATATGGGAACTATTTTCTTTAATATTGTGACAAGACACCTTGAGCCCAAGGGGAGTTTGTTCTTTATTAAATTCAAAATACTATCTCTATTTATCATCCAGCAGCTAAAGTTTTACTTTCCTTTACTCTTGTAAGAGCTTGCAGTCTTGCAGTGATGAATGTGGGTTATATTTCTTCTTACATCAATAATAGAAGTGTTTGCAAAGTTCCAATTACAGGAGCAGTTAGATGCATCTGTGCAAGCTTACAGACAGCAAACAACTACAGAAGTATCACTGAGGGTATAACATATGCAAGAAGAAAATGCAAATGCTGACTCTAGATTTAATAAAATATTAAGAAAAGTATTTATTTTAGGGTTGTGTATCAAGAGAGACTTTTGCACCTGGCATCTGCATGTGGCACATGAGCTTTTGTAATGCAAACTCATGGCAAATCTATCTAAAATTTTAATAACAAAACACAGGACAATAACAATAGAATAACAATAGAATTGTAATCTCTTTTTCTTTTTTTTTTCTTGTTGTATTTTACTTCTTTCAGGAGAAGTACAGAGAAACTAAATTCTCAAAAAAAACAACCAACCAACCAACCAAACAAAAAACCCCACTTTTTTTAAGCTCCAAATGCTTTGCATTTTGTTGTGTAGTTGAACTATGTAAAACACATGTCACTGCATGAGATTATTTACCAAAAGCTACTAGACGTCATCTGTGATGGCTTCAGAGAGAAATGCTAATGGTTCTTCAGGATGTCCTCCTCAGCTTATTTAGGGTTGAAAAGGTTTTATTTTCTTCTACTTGAGAGAGTATTTGATACTCTTTTGTATATGTTGACAAATGTAATTAGATTTGTATAGTGCAGAACACTATGTAGTTAGTCTCTTCTAGACTTTATATTAAGATTGCTTCTGTGTGCTGGCATTGTCCTGTTACTTGAAAAGTATCTTTATTTTCCCAGTCTTTTGAGGAGATTGGTAAAAGGAGCAGAATTTCACCCATGTGCAGAATAAACTATGTCTGGAAAAAAGATTACTCGCAGAATGCTTTCCAGGAAAAGAAAAACAGATGAGAAATTATACTACCTTTATTTATATATTTATTTATAAAATATTCTTAAAGGGAAGATTTATAAACTTCTCATGTTGATGTGAGATGTCAGACGTTGGGGAATGAATTTTTGTACTTGGGGATTTATTTCTATAACTAGTTTACTAACTAGTTTAATCCGTAGTTGCAACTCAGAGATCCTTCCTTTATTACTAGTATAAGATTCTGAATAGAATTCAGAATTTCCATTTCCATTTCCATCCCCACGTTGGAGATCAAGCTTAAAGGAAATAATAAAAAAGGAACTAAAGTGATAATTTATTCATCTGACCATATCCCTTTGAATTTCTTGTGAAAGAAGGTTTCTCTTGTGTAAAGAATTATCTTATTTAGCAGCTATTCAGAGAGCTTCTATGCTTCCATTTTAGTTGAGATAATTAAATTAGATCAAAGAAACACCTTCGATGGGAATGATATACTGCTTTAGATGCAGTATTGTGTTGGAAATAAAGTGAGAGAAGAGGGAGGTTAGGCTAAGAGATGTAGCACTGGTGAAGTACCAGCTAACAGGGAGAAAGTCTAGGCAGTGTCAAAGGGGAAGGATCACGTTGGGAGAGAATTACTGAAACCTTTCAAAACCTGATGACACTGAAGAGAATCTTATTTAATATTTTCCTAGTAAAGCTTGCCAGAGTTTGGACACATGCATATAAAATCTCATGCAGATGGACATATTGAAGCCACTAGTGAGGAGAACTGGATGATCTTGAGTTCTGGAGGGATAATAGTGGATGAGATATAGTAGTACAAAATGCAGAGTTTTGTCTTTGAGGACTAAAAAATCAACCTTCCTCTGTAATGTAAAGATTGATGTAGAGGTGGTACAACTGTATTACTCAGAAAGTTGCTGTTAGTTACAAGTAAAATGTGGTGCTGGAAAATCTGATCTTGCATGATCAGGAGAGAGATTTCTGGTGGAGAAAAAGGAGGTTTTAATGTACCCTGTGAGATCACATCTGGAATGCAGTTCATGGTTTTGGTCATCCATGTTCAACAATGGTTAATTCAGGATGAGAGCAGTGCAGAGGAGAAGTGGTAGGATGATCAGGAAAATTGTTATAACAGAAGATCTAAAAGGATTCAAATGTATCATCGAATCTGTTTCAGGGGTCATCTGAGACAAGTGCTCCTCAGTGCTTATCATTGCTCTAAACTAGTGACAGTTCCCTTTTCTTCAGTTATGTTGAACAAAACAAAACTGGAAAAACTGAAACAAAAACTGAACAAAACAAAAATTTACAGCTGAGCAATGAGTATGTTTTTAAACAACTTCAGATTATGTATTTGTTTAGAAAGTAGACACATCAGTCAGTGCAGTGACTCTTACGGCATGTGAGTTATTTGGTCATTTGGATTTATTCACATATCACAGTTGAGTGTTCAGACAATTTGGAGTTTGTTACACTGAAAAATAAATCCATAGAGTGTTTTTCTCCTCTGCTCCTTTTAAAAATGGAAACTGTCTCTTTGTCCGTCTGTCTCTTTGTCCGTCTGTTGTCTCTTCGTCCGTCTGTCGTCTCTTTGTCCGTCTGTCTTTAAATGTTTTCTCCATGCAGATGCTTTATTTCATATGATTCAGTTTGTTTGTATTAACTAGTTGATTCTTAGATTGGTTTTATTATCCTTGAATCTGTCCTTAAATGTAGCTGATACTTAAACTGGACATTAAAATTGCACAGGACTGGGGAGATTCCTGGAAAGAAGAAATAACAATTACCTGGGCAGGCAACAGAAGAGAGAATATTTTTGCTGTGTATCTTATTTTAATCTCATAGAAAATTTCCACTAAAAACCTCAACTTTATTGTTTGTTGAAATTAAGGTTCAGCAGCAAAATATTAAAAGTATTTGTTTGGGTCGGTTTTATCAAATCTTTATAACTGATAATGAAATTGTTTCTGGCAGCAAGGAAGTCTTGGAATTCTGGAGAACAAACAGCTTTTATGGATATTTTCATTTTGTAAGTGTGTAGGATGCCATTTCACCCGTTAAGTTTTACACTAGAGCTGGAAGAACAGCCTTAAGCCATTCAGGTATCCTATGACCTTCTTCCTCACTGTGTGGAGGGAGATTGTGGACAGTCCTGGTTCCCCCACAGCATCTGTGCACTGAGGCTGTAGGCAGTGTTAGACTTCTGAGGTGTTCTGAGCATGTGTGTATCACTTCATTGCTGTATAGAACCATAGCACAAACAGAGGCTGACTTTTGTTTCCCACCCTTATTATTCCAAGGACCTCTGGCTTGAGGTTCTGATATATCTGCCTGGTTCAGCCTAATCTGTCAGGATAAAGATGGAGAGGTCCCTACCCAATGTGACAGTTCAGTCTATTTTTACAATTTCTAATTGCACATTCCTGAGGAAAAATTACACCCTGAGTACACTTAGCACTTAAATAATTGTTAATTTGTTTACTGTTGCCAGCTGAATCATTACTATATTTATTACCCAAACTCAGCTACATTCTGTAAGAGACAAATCAATTTTAAAAACAGCTGTTGGACAGGGTATCCTACTGTTGTGGACCGCAAGAAAATGCACACCCCCAAAATTGCATGGGTATAAAAGGTTATGACTGTGAAACTGATTAAAGAAATGAAGAAGAGTGAAACATGAGTACTTCTCTCTTGTGAACATAGTGCAAGCAACACATGAGAAGGTGGAAAAGGCATTCCTGGCACTAGTGGTCTGAAACAATTAGTTTTGAATGAATGAAGGTAGTGCCCAAAATTGCATTTGTATTATACATTATTATGAAGACTGCTAAGTCATTTTAAAGGTAGGAAGTGGTTTGCTCTGAAACTTTTTTTTTTAATTTTAAGTATTTAGTAGGGGAGTCTGTATACTAACAATCTGGTTGAAATCTGTAAATACTGGATGAATGTCAACTGTTTCAGAATCACTGATCTTTGAATGATTTTTTTTTTCTTGAAGAAGACCTTTAATTATGGGCAAGTCTCAAAACTAGTTGAAATGAGACCTGACAACTTAGCTAACAGATTCAGAATATTATTATTGAATGTCATATACTATATGTTCCATATCCTTTTTGCCTACCTAGTGTAAAGTGCTACTCTGTTCAGGTAAACATCTTGCTATATATATGCAATTATTTCTCACAGACTCATAGTAGCTCAGAGAACCTTAGTATCTCTGAATTGTTCTAATGCATCCTATATATATATGATTCCAATTTAGAGATGCATCAAACCTAATGTACATGGACTGGACAATTGCTATGTGCATTATTGTGCAACAGTTTGCAGTATGTTAATGTGTGAGTGCACTTTATCTAAGCTTACATAGCAAGATCAGCATGTCATAAATGATCTGGCTTTTTGTGCATGCACAGATGAACTGCATGGTGCGTTTGTATTATATCTATTTCCTGATAATGCACAGCTTATACCCAATGACCTTAGATATTAGATATTTGCCCTTATCTCTTAACCTCCTAGGGAGTAGTTGCTGTGCAGTGATGCAGTTCCCAATCATAAAGAATTGTAGAGCTGCTGACTGGTCTGGCATCCAATTGAGACCAACTATTAAAAAAAAGGCAAGGGGGAGTTTAAATCTCAAAGCACCCTAAACAGACTTTCTATTTTAAATGGCGCTAAACAGTCACAGAGAGGGACTGTTCAGAAGAGCTTTAGAAGGACCAGGCAGTCACCAGAAAAGCTGGAAGTAGCGGTGGTTTTGCGGAGGACAAGCCGTGGAGCTAACCTGAGTTGTACCACTTCACTTGCTGGTACTCAAACAATACAGAAGTCAATCCTGTTGAGAGTTTATTTTTGCCAAAGTTGGCTTTGGAGCCAGGTTTGCTTCAATTCCTGGCTTTTGTTCAAAGCTGAATCCCTCTAGAGAAGGTGTCCCTGGAAATATGCTATTGCTTGGTCTCTGGAAAAATGGAAGCAGGAAAGATGCAAAAACTTTCATATAGTAAAGCACCAAGTTATATTCAAAGTAAACAGCATTTGTTTACTTATAGCTCATTGTTTTAATCTTCTCCTCTGTTGATTCTGTTCTTATAAATAAATAAATGAATAGTATTGCACAAGCTGTCCTATGTCACTGTGTTTAGCAGCTGGCTACAAATAAGTCTGGAGATAAGACTGTAGCCAGGCTGAATCCAGCTGGACCTGCTGCTGTAGGATAAACAAGCAGGAGACATAAACTAGCCTTCAAGTCCCAGAACCGGATGTATCGTGATACTCTTCCCTTGAAACACATGTGGAATCGAAGAGGTCAAGGTTACAGCTCACCCTTCAGTCATAGCAGGTTCCCACCTCAGCTGCAGAGTGTTTCACCTGCAGGCAGCTTCTGTGTGTGAATGTTGAAATCACTGACATGAAATATTAAGGAAAAATATAACTGAAAAAAAGTCATGTAAGAATTGGCCTATTTTTAGCATATATAAAGCTAATGGATATTTACTAACGTTTTTATATTATTTTGGAGTTGTACACAATTTATTCATGAAGCAATTAAATGTATTGGCATTACTTTAAAAAGAACACTGTGACACTTTAACTCAGTTTCTATTAATCTGTTTAAGAATAATAAAATTTGAATGTTATTGAAGACAAATTTTAAAAAGTTTAAAGCTACCAAGATTGATAGTTTTGAAAATTGTTTTAAAGTATTTTGAATTTATAACTGTCATTATGTTGCTAAATAACATTGACTCTGGAATGACTTACATCCTTCTGCAATAATTCAAAAATATTATGACAGCTATAGTTTTATAGTGAGCATAAAAATCAGTGAGGTAAGTTCAATGAGGTAAGGTTAGTGTTGGAAGTTTTATTAACAAAAATGTTTAAGTATTAGCACAAGAGTTACAATTCCCATGTGTTTTCAAAAATTTGCTGGAACAGTTCTGAATATTAAATTCTGAACTTTGGACTAGTTGTTTAAGCTACCTAATTTTAATGGTAGGAGTAGGCAAAGATATAGATTTGAGTAAAACAGCTGTTAGGCACTTGGCTGCATGGATGGGCCACACGTGGTCAGGGTTTTTTGTAGCGTATAGCATTGCAGAAAGCACTGGTTTCAAACTGCCTGAGAGAACCTCTTTTACACGGGCTGCTACCTGCATTTCAGCTAAGACCTTTTCTTGTGTAGTGGAGCACTCAGAGCACTCATTTCTCTATTTTAAAGGAGAGTATAATCTGGACTAGTGAGAGAAAGAATGAAAGGGCAATCAGGACTTATTAGTGGAGGAGGTGACTAGGTTGGCTCTTGGGAGGTAGGCTGGGAGCTCTATATATAACACTGATGTGCTCCTTTCATTAAATATGTCAAGTAAATGCACTTATTATTCTGTCAAGGGATTTGCCCTTCCTTGTGCAGAATGATTGAAAGAGTTTGTGGTAGTGATTCTATGAGGGAAATGATCTGGTTTGATTTTCCTTGCTGTGAACAGCCAACATTGTCTGATGATCACAAACCATGTTCAGATTTTGCTCAGTCGCTTTCCTCTTGGAATAGGATGTGTGTATCTGCTTTAAAAGCCTCCCCTTTTTGCCACTTCTCAAGTATTGAAGTAGTAAATGAAGAACAATAAAATAGATTGTGCTTTGAAGTACATGAAGCCTGTTACACTGTCAGCTATAATAACATAATTTTTTGAATTAAAATTCAAACAATAGAAATCATAATACCCAGAGGGGTGGGGATGATAAAGTTGTTGTTAAAGCAATGGGTGGAAGTGGAGTTTTTCTCTAATTGCGGGAAGAGCTAGTTTACTCACCAAAGCTTCAACTGGGAACAAGAATATGGTTCTTTTTGCTTTCCCATATAATTCCATACTATAGAAAGATTTTCCCCAAGTCTTTGCTTTAGCAAATATATTTATTTATGATGGTAAAAAAATAATTCTTAATAGTGAAACACAGTAGTGCTTCTTCATGTTTTACTTCCTCACAGAGCTCCATAACATTAAAAATGCTTTCATAAATGATATATGTCACATGGCATATAAGTTAAATGGTTAACAGTGAGGGACTTCAAGAACTAGACGTCATGACTGGAGCTGGTCATGAGTGGCGAGTGATGACATGAAGATTAATAAAGTTTGACTTTGAATTTGGCAATTTTTGCTGCTTACATGAACTCTTCCTTTCTTTCTAAACTATAACTCAATGCTGAGGTTATACAAAGTGTTGTATATTTCCAGAGCAAGTGGCAGAGTTTATTGTATTAAATAGTTGAAGTAAGTAGTTGCTGAAGAAAAATCAGTTAGACAAAATTAAAAGGCAATTTTCTTGGACAGATATCAAATCTGCCGTTGCTTTATTTTTGTGGAAAATGTTAACGTTTTTTAGAATGCCAAGTTTAACTAGTACATGTACTGCCAAAGCTTTGGAAAAAAAATAAAGACTCTTAAAACTATAGTGTTGAGTGAAAAGCCAAAGACTGAGGTTTTGTGCACTAGCAATCCTTATCCTTTAGTATATTAAAAATATATATCTGATACTGTAAAATGACCCATATTTTGTTTTCTTTCAAATTATATTTAAAATGCAGTAGACATAAAAGGAGCAGTAACAAATCGCAGGCATTTCTCACAGTACAATGGCATGTTGCATTTAGAATTCTTCATTGTTTCATTATTTTGGGGATGTGACATTTCATTGCACCATCTTCAGAGAACATAAAGATAATTTATAATATTGGCAAATCCATCCTGGCTTTACACAAGACATACGGAGCTTATTTTGCTCCTCGTCTTCCACAAGATGAGGAGCTGACTTAACAGTTTTATGGTTTTACACCATCTGGAGGTTCAGATTTGACCTGTGAAATGATGTCATGCATGCTTAGCACCAAGCAGATCTGTATAGTAAAAGGTTGCATGTAGTTCAGGCTGAGGTAGTTTTGCTTCACATTATGAGCAATGTAAAAGTCTTGGTTCATGATTATTGGAGGCAGAAACAAGAATGTAGAGAAGCGGAAAATGACTGGCATAACCAGTGTTTTTGTAAACCTCCACACTGCATTCCTGTGAACAGAAAATGAATCTGTTCATCTAAGACCACACACAGTATGAACCGCCTATTTAGTCTCCCAGATTCGCTCGCTCAAGGCTCTGCCTTTCTGTGAGAACTCACATGGAGCCCTGATGGCAGAGCAGCCCCCTGCTGCGCATTTTGCTGAGGGATGATGATATGCCTATTTTATCTCGGTGCCTACGTTCCATCATGTGGGTGATCTTTTGGGATTTAAGTACTTTGCTATATCACTCTCAGGAAATCTGACCACTGGTTGATGCTATAGTAGAAACAAAAAATTTATGTATAAGGATTAAAAAAAAAAAGGAGAAACTCAAAAAGGGGAAAAAAAAGGGGAACACCAAAAGAAGAATACATGTTTTTCCAAGATGATTTTGAATCTCTGTGCTTCAAACTAAGGCATGGGAAATTATAGAAAATTTTACAGCCTAGGTGTCTTCACACGCATGCAAAGCATAAGCTGCTGTTGTCATTGGATATCTTCTTTTATGTAATGCTTGTAGGCTTTGTCAGTAACCCAACTGATGAGTTTCTCACTGTATTTGAGAAAGATTTCCATTTCACTACTTGGCAAGCAATGAATTTCCTCCTACCTCAGATTCCAGATGGAACAGTAGATCAAGCACTTGCTGAGCTGTGGTTCACTGAGAATGGGCTGGGAGATAAAGTTTAGCTTCCGAAGGCTAACACTGGATTTGCTGTGGCTTGCAAGAGATCTTGCAAAGTGTTGTGGAAATGTCAAAGTCTCAGATGGTGAGTGCGGAGCGTGATGGTGCATGTGTCGCTCTTAGAGGAATTCGTATCTACTCAGGCAGTAGAAATAATATGTAAGTCACCTGGTCTTTCTTATTGTTTTTCTTCCATGTATTTTTAGGCCACCTTTGAGAAGAGTTGTTTTTAATTACTGAGTAGGAGAGCTGACTAGCAGAGGCAGGAGTGGTGGAAAGAAATGCATGAGGAAGAGCTTGGCTGCTAGGGTGGGGATAGCGGAAGGATGGATAAAGGAGAAAAGACTATTGTCTCAAGCTGTTCCTCAGATGAGTTCAGCCAAACAGAATTGTATCTAGCAACTCTGTAGGCTACTGTGTTTTCCCAGTGCCTGGGAACACACTCATTCCATTTCTTGCTGAGAGTACCTTCATCTCTCTAACTTCAGCTGTAAAACTGGCTAGTGGCATCTGGAAGATAGGACTTCATGCGTTGCTGATGAAGAGCACTTCTGGAGCTCCGCTGCAGTGGTATGACTAGCTTCTCTGTTGCTGCTTAAGGGCCCAGCAGAGATTTTTGTGATTTGACTTAAGGGATTACTTATGGATGTGCAACAAATAAGTAAATAAGTACAAGGATGATCTGCTGATGAGTATCAGATGAGATCTTGTTTTTAAAAAAGGGTTGGAAGTTTTCCTGCTTCTACCCTTTTTCAAAAGTTAAATCACTGAATTTTGCATTGCATACTGCACACCAGCTGCAAGACCCTATTACTTTAATATTGTAAAATCTTAAAAGTAAATCCTAGGGAATGTATAGAAAAGCAGTGAGCCATTTTAAGAGCAGGAAGAGCATTCATTTTGAGATTCAATAGATCATCTAAATTGGTCTCAAACCAAATTTTAAAATGACGTTGCGAAGACTTGAGCTCAGAATAAATTTAGCATTACAAAACTCAGAATATAAATAAAAATAAATCAGATTCTGTTGATTATTTTGTACTTTAATGATGTTCTGATCAACTAGAAAAAACTCAGTTGCTTAACACACATGACCTTTTCTGACTGCTCAAACAGTACTACATAAAAATGCTGAACTAAGATTCATGTCCTTTAAGTTACTTCCTTCTAGGTTTTTATTATGAATGAGCTTTGTGAATTTTCAGGTAATGTCAACTTTAAACCCTACTTCTTCATTTTCTGTCATTTTTATGTTTGAAATTTGGATTAGTGAATCTAAAATTTCTCACTTGCCTGACTTGCTGGAGCTAACTCCCTGCTAGATGGAGAATTATTTTAGATTGCCACATCATATATTTTCGGTCTCGGTCTTGTCTCCTCAGTGGCATACCTGCAGCCAAAACAAGCCTGTGTGGATCTATTTAACATGAACACCTCCTGGTTTCAGAGCGGTGGAGGAATACAGTATCAGACAAATGGTCTCTGTTCAAGGAAACTTGGATTTGGAATAACAAATGGCTGTGGCATTTTGTAATCATAGCTCTATACCTGGCGTGATGTGATAATGTCATTCAAAGGGCTGATTCCTTTGCTGAGTTTCTCTATTCTCACATGGACTCTGCATGCTCTCTGTGGTAGATTGTGCCTTTCTTTCTCTGGGTAGAAAGTGCGATTGTGGCAAAAGGTGTTTTAACAGTATTTTTAGTATATCCCCTCCTAGACTGTAAATTATAATTTGTTAACCAGCCTTCTGGAAAACTGAAATATTTTGGTAAGAATAATATTTTGGTAAGGCTTGGGTTACAGCACCAACAAGGACTTGAGTTTCTTCTCTTGTGGTGCTTAAAAGTGCGAATTTCTGATAAGAGCTCTTGAAAAGGCTTAAGTGAGCGGACCAAATTGAATGATCATTCAAGTTTGCTATTCTTTCATGATGACATTTTTATAGTGGTCATTTTATTTAGAAATTTGTTTTCAATAATAAAGTTTACTTAAAAATTCTCTTTTAAACGATTGCTATGTTGGTTCCTGCTTGTCCTGTTATTCTGTATTATATAGGAGGATTCTACACTATATGAGAGACAGCAGTTATAAAGGATAAAAGATTTCATTTTCCAGCTGAAGTTTCTGTTGTAATTTTATCTTATGGTTTCACTTCCACTTCACTATCACATCATTATAAGAGTACTTAAACATCTGCTTTACTGGGATGGAATTCTGTTACTATGTTAAGGAAGCTATACATTTATATAAAAAAACCCTCTGAATATCTTTTAGAAACTGCCAACAGTGGTAATAGGATGTTAGGAGTTTCTGATGTTTGTCTCATTGTAGCATTGTAACACTGACTGCTTTCTCCTTGGTGTTGAGTAGGATGACATATTTTCTACTGAGACTGATTTATTGCTCTAGGTTGAGTAGGATTTGCATCCATGAGATAGGAGAGTTAAATTGACAAGAATAATTTACATTTTATTGTCTTGTTCTTTGTTTCTTCCCCCTTCATGACATTTTTGGGTTTTTTCCTGGAATCATTATCTTTGTCCACTGCTATTGCTCTCTCTGTCTTGTAATATCATTCTTACTTTCCTGTTTCTTGATCATAATCTTCAAAGATTCCCGCCTCTCCAGTTCTTTGAACAAGTACCCTGTCATTTTGATTTTCCCTCTTGCTGCTTTGTTCCTTGTTTCCCCAAATGGTTTTCTTTTTTTTCTGATGATGCTGATTTTGCTACTGTCCTTGAATGTGGATGGTGATGTTTTCCCCCAACCACTTATTGGTAACAGTGGAGGAGTCAGCTGTTTTTTCTTTTTCTAAACTTTTTACAATTAGCAGTAGAGCTAGAAACAGCTGCATACAAATAGTAACCAGCATCAATCATGCAGATTTTCTCTAGATCACCACCCACTGTTCTTGTGACAATAATTTGAGAACTGTTGAAATTGTGTTAAGAGAACAATAAAAGCACGTTACTGAGTATTTGTATAGCAAGGAATAAGAAGATAAGGTATGAATGTTTTCTGCATACTTAGACTGTTTGCTCAACCTCTGATTTGTTTTGGAAGGAATTTTGTAGGGTTTATTTTCTAAAGAGGAAAGGCAGTTATATAATGTATAATGACTTGGTTAGATATTTCTTTACTAAGAATGGAAAAGATGCTTATGCCTAGGCCTTTGGAAATATCCCTTATTTTATCTGATAGGACTTACTTACTGATAGGACTTACTTAGTGCTTACTATAGAAACTATAAGGTTAACTGTTAAGTGTTTAAGTGTTAAGTTAAAGTGTAAGTTAAAATACTTAAAAGATGCATGCCAGAGAAAAAGGGAACACAGCAAATGGGGCATCTTTGTTAAATATTTTAATTCCAGTTTACTGGCCTGTGTCCATTTGTGTGGTGACTGTAATACTGAGCTGTACACTGCCTGGCTTAATAGTTAAATATAAGATATGGAGTACTATTTCAGTACTATTGCAGATTATATATTTACTTAGTCAAGATGATTTTATGAATGCATCAGGTTAGGGCTGTTTTAATATCTTTTAAGTTTTGACTGTTTCTAGTTCAAGTTTTGACTTATATTCAAGTTATATTCAAGTTTTGACTCTCTCTACTCTTTTTATTAATACTTCAGGGCTAAAAGTGTTTTAATTTTTATTATAATTTATGAAGGAGAAGAACCTCTCAAAGCAGGGAAAAAAGATCTTGGAAAATCTGACGGAAAGAACTGGAGGGCAGGTAAAGAGTAAGCAGGTCTCTACTGCAGCTGCACCTCTGTGCTGGGAGCCAGCGCCTGATCTGCCGACTGTGGCTT
>JAUBNY010000656.1:280646-301494 GCA_032275445.1 Crypturellus soui | reverse complement strand
GCAATTCCCGCCCAACCCCCCCCCCCCCCCCCAAAAAAAAAGGCAAGAAAAATCAGTGAGTTAGACGAAATAACTAAAATGTGCTATTCATATTTACCAAGACCACAATATATTTGTTTTATTTGCTCTAGGTTGATGCCTTGAGGTTACGGTTGGAAGAAAAAGAAACCTTTCTCAATAAAAAAACAAAACAACTTCAAGACCTCACAGAAGAAAAAGGAACCCTGGCTGGAGAAATTCGAGATATGAAAGATATGTTAGAAGTAAAAGAAAGAAAAATCAATGTGCTTCAGAAAAAGGTAATCACTGATGACAGAATGTATTATAAAACTTCTGAGCCACGTGTAAAGAGAATATTTGTTAGAATGTTTTGCTTTTAAAATATTTTTTAAAATATAGGGAGGTCAAGATGCTTGTTTAATTTTGTTTGTTTGCTTTACTCTTCTAAGCACCTTGTAATGGGAGGACTTAAGTCAATTATCTACTTTCCCTATGCAAAATAAGCTAATGATATAAGAATGCAGATACTTTCTTTAGGTCTTATTATCCTTATTTCTAGATTTCTACAAATTTAGTCAACCCCATTTTCTCTGCTAGTGAAGTTGGTTTTAATCAATCATTATAGTTTCCACTTGGAGACCTGCTTAGGGGCAGGGGAGTCTTTCCTGGGTTGTGCACAGAGTAGTTCTGAGTTTACTTACTGCATCTTTCTCCTCACACTCACAAGAAGTATTTATGCCAACAAGTACTCTTTAGTGTATTTGGATGCAGAAGAAAGGAAAAAAAGTTCATGGAATCAAATATTTTTTACTCCTTTTTCCTTCCAGGTATATAGCCAATCAAAAGCTCACTATTCTAGTAGAAAACATCAATTTTTTAGCATTTTATTTACCTTGAGTGAAAGTTAACTAATTTTAGGCATCATTTGGGAATTTTGAAGAAACGAATGTACCTTTTCCTATGTTTTGTGTTTTATAAAGCAAATCAACAACTTACAGTGAGTCTTGTATTTAGATCTTGAGGAAATGGTTTAGTAGGTACATGTAGACTCAGTGATCAAAATTGCATGGATACAGTTTATCACAGAGGTATCGTCCCTGTCTGGCATGGCCGCCTAGTCAGGAGTATAGCTTTCTTTTTCTTTTTTTTTTTTTTTTCCTGCTTTTAGTATATCATAGCTATTTTATTGGGGCTTGCAGATTATCTCACCTCTTATGTGCCCGACAATAAAAACAATCACTTCAAGCTGTACTGCCATTCTTAACTGAATCTTAGCATAAACACATATTGTGGTCTAGAGCTCTAGTATACAATGTACACAAAGTAGCTCATGCCAAGAACTAAGTGAAAGCGAGAGGTAATACCGAATTGATTGTTTAAAATTTGAAATAGCACTTGATTTTTTTTTTTTATCCTGAACTCTCATGTTTTCTGCTATAGGAAGTATGAGGCTCATTGATTACTTGCTTTAAAAGTAAGAAAAATAATTCATATACATCATGTCAGTTAGGTATAGGTATGATTACCAGAAGTATTTTTAATAATATGTGTCAGGTCACATTTTAAGTTTTGGATCATTATTTTGGTTGTGCTTTACTTCCAATATGTTTAGGAATAAATGATGATTTATCAAGATAACTGAAGTAAAATTTTGTCCTGCTCTGGTCTCCTATTTTTTAAATAAGTTCAGAGTATGATGCTATCAAGGATGTTTTCCAGAAAATTTGTTGTTGCCAGTGAAAAGTCAGACTTTTTAATAAAACTGGAAAGTGATTTTTTTTTTTCTAGTTAATTCAAGTGCTGATTTTATCTTGAGCTCTTGTGGTTAAACTCCTTGAGCATCCCAACATCCTTGGCAGCAGGGGTGATCCCATCTCTGGGCCAGATACTGACATGTACTGAAGATGATGTTCAGCTGTTCACTGTGTGTCTGTCCATGGCTTTCAAACTTTTCTGCCATTATTGCCCTGATATTTAAAAAATCTCTGTGACAAATGATTTTATTCTCACTATGTGAAGTCATGCATCCCAGGATATTCACATCTCTCAGAATCTGTCTGAGATGTAGGGAACAGAGATCCTTTTTGAATATAAGCAAACTGCTCATTCAGCAATGCGTATTTCAGAAACCTGTCGGAGTGTATGTGTAACGGTTGTTCTTAGTGCTATAGTATCTTGCAATATTTTTAAACAGTTAATGCTCAAGAATTCCTAATAATCTGGTAGGACATGCCATTTTAAGAATAAAATTTGCTGATATATCTCTTTCCTTTCCAGCTTTAACAACATAAATTTCTTGCAGCAACTACATAGGAGAATGCATTTTGTTGCAAATAATGTTTACTGTATATTAATTGTAATAATTTGATCTTTTACGTGAATTTAATTATGTTTATCCTTTTTGTGGAGTTGTATTTTTCTCTTTCTTGGTCATAATTTCCTTCAAGTTTTTTAGCCACTACTACTGTTTCACTAATTATTTCACTTGAGATCATGAAGCCAGATGTTTCTGTGTTGAGGACTTGGCAATTGATTTGTCCCCATCCTGGACATCTATGTCATCTCAGGGGGTGAGAAGTGATATGGATTATTTTTGAATGATGCAGAAGAGCTGATATGGTTTTTGGTTACTCTAGTGGACTGTCCTTTACAGACCTTTTTTTTTTGGGTCACTGCAACAATGTTCTAAAATGTCCTTAGTCCTTCTTTTAAAATAACTAAGAAGGAGTGCAAAGAACCGCTCTTATTCTTTTTCTGAAGTTCTCCCGAAACATTAGATTCTTCTAGATTCTAGTATTATAATGCCCATCTCCATTTTTTTTTTTTTTTCTGTTCAGGGACAAATTTAATATTGGTGTATTTTTATTCACTTTGTATATGAAAATATATGAATAGCCACTTATCTTTCTTTCCAAGCTGGATTTGTGTCTTCTTTCTGGGCAGTTGTTTTGATTGAGGGATAGAAGCGGTTCTGTTGAGGGCTCCCTAACAAAGATGGGAGGCGACAAAGGAGGTATAGTGGTTCTTACAGGATGGCAGAGGAACAAGCATAAGTAGCATGTTGCAGAAAAACATAATGGACTAGTTAATGGGCTAGTAATGCATTTTCCTTTTATGCAGGAGTTTCGATGTAGTATTTGACAAAATTTAGAAAAGTACCACCCTGTTCAACCTAGTTGGCAGGCTAAGGGAGGCCCTGCACTGGAACAGCATGCATTTAGAGGATTTGGATCAGCGTAGATTGGCATGGAGTAATAATAAACTTATGTCAATGTCAGGGGTGCAATATTACTTAATATTTCTCTCTTTTAGAATCTTTGGCACCACTGTTTCATTTTAGTGCCAGTAAAGTTGGGTATGCTGTTTTAATAGCCTTGTTTAACCTGGCAAAGCTAGTCTTACACCTCATATCTGTCATTTGAGCATGCAGAGGGGCAGACCTTAAAAATCTTTATGTATTTCTTACCAGAATATGCAATCTCTTTGAATACAGTTGAATTATAGATTCAGGAGCAGAAGTGCAGAGTTGGATGATGCTTCTTTCATGTCCCTTTTTACTCCTAACTTCCTTTTTTTATGTATTGTTAAGCCTGGTGAGTTTTGTCTTTTTAGAAACTGCAGATGTTTTAAATCCAACTCTGATACTCAGAGTGGAGTGTTTTGTGCTGAAAACAGTAGCTACTTAGACAAGAGCAGAGTGAAGGATGTACTGCTGGATCATATTAGGACAACAGCTTGTGGAAATTCTTTTGTGGGGATTATAACAAACAAACAAGCAAAAAAACACTGTGTAAAAGGGAGTAATACAATATTCTGCTTTCACTTGCAACACAACCTTTTATGTAAAATGCTACAGTTTCCATCTTTAATAGTTTAAGCTTTGTGATTGATGAAGTGCTACATGACTGAAGGCCCTAACCTACCAGCTAATTAATGTTTGTAGGAAATGTCATAAAGTCCTAGCTCTAATGTAATAATTGGAATGTGTACTTGGAGTGGCTGGAGTGTGCACACTAGATGATATTGTCCAGCTCACATTAAAATGGACTTTACAGTTGATTGTATGCATTACTACTGGCGCTCTTCAAAAAATACTAAATTTACATAATTTCAGATAGAGTATGCTATACAAATAAGTCTTAGCTTGTGTTTAGAAATTTTTATCAGAATTATCACTTGACACAGGTATTCTGTCTGAGAGCACCACAGCTGGAAAAAAACAAGTACAGAACAATCTAGCAGATAATTTTATTTCATTTGATCTCAACTTGTGGAAGGTGCAAGCACATTGCTGACAGAAGATGCATTTGGTTTTTCACATTTAATCAGTTGGGAGAACCTTTTCATAATCACGTGGTAGGCCAATGCAATTGTTAAATGAGGAGAGAAATCTCTCTAAAGTACCCGGTCAATGATGGTGTGCTGTCTTTGTTGTTTTCTTTGCCAAATTTAACAGACAATGAATAGACTGTGATGAGAACTAGAGTTTTGAAATTATCACATCACTGAGTTTTGTTTCATTGCTGGAATGAGACAACAGATGCTGATACCTTAACTCTTTCACAGAATAGACCGATGTTCTGACTGCAGATTGCAAGTGTTGCTGAAACAGTGGGGAATCATTATGATGTTACATGAAAATTTTGATGGCATTTTCAAAGCTGCTATCATCTCTGTTGACTGATATGTAATATTAAGAAATGTTTGTTCCTAATACTTATATGTCCACTTTAAGTATACAATTTTTACTGTTACTGACTGCTTAAGGCTGCAGCTTTGCCACATCAAATAATGATTATTAGACATGGCAGTCCGAAAGGCAGATAAAACTAAATACAGGTTTTCATTCAGGTTAGTAAGTGTTGATTCCCATACTGATTATCTGTTCTCTATTGTGGTCATATACACACAAAAGGAAGCAATCAATTGTAAAATAGATCTAAAATATGATTAAATATAATATAGAAGAGAGAGATTTTAAAAAGACCTTTGGAAGGGAACTGATTTAAGGTGTTATGTAGTACACATTTATGCAGAATTTTAAAGGTAGATCTTTAAGCATAAATAATGAAAGTTATTCCAGACTGAGTTATGCTAGCTAGTTTTGACAAAAGACTCTTCAAATATAGCTCATACGAAGAGTATTTAATAGTTCAAGACTGATATTATACATGGCATACAGAAGTGCTCTTAATAATAGTATGTCATTTACAAAGCAGGGCTGAGATTAATGAGGTGCTTACATAAATGCCTCTTACTGCTAGTGTGACACCAGTGCTGTGGGAGAGGAAAGACATTGTCATTAGGTTCTGAAATGCCAGTAGTAATTAATGAAGTTATCTTTAAATAAGACCCTCCGTTTATTCATGCTGAGAAAGCAGTCCACTCACATGCTGGGAATGTTATGCTGAATGAGAGAGCAGTATTTTCTTTTCAGTAGTCAAAATATCTTTGGAAATGTTAAAGAGCTGAGTTAGGTGTAGAAGGAAGGGGCTGCAGAAGACTAGGAGTTGCCATACTTGGAAAGTGCAGAAGAACACAAAGGAATTATTTAGGGAAATAGATGCTTCTTTATGCATGTTCTAAAGAACAAAAGAGAGTTAGTATTGCTTAAGAGAAAAATATATTCATCTGTGGAATAGACTGCCAAGATATGTAATACAAGCCTACTGACTGAAATTTGAAATGGAAGAGGGTGTTAAAAATATACCTAATACGAGTTTTATATTAGGTGTCTTTCCATCCTGGATGTATATTCACCTGATTCACTGCTTCTGGAGCAGCATCTTGGAGCAGCGGCCCAACTGTTTCCTAACCAGCTCAATGGGACAGATTTAGTGGATTTTCTGCCTGCAAGCCATTTACCTCATAATCTGTGACAACTCATTTCAGTGACCCAAATTCTTCAAGAAGTAGCATTATTTGTTCTTTTGCTCCAAAGCACATAGCTTATGGAACAAAGATGTGCTGAAAACCAGAGGCTTGTATATGTCAGAGGTTATTCTTTTTCTGGCAAACACTTTGAGCTCCTGGCACATCAGTTAACTGAACTGGGAGTTGGGCAGATAGTGTGGGTGACTTCTTAGCTTTATGACTTTAAAGGGGAATCGTATGAGCATGTTGCCAGCTGCCTCTGTGTATGTGTTTTAACTGTGTATACTGTGATTTACTGCTAGATTCCAAAATTTAGATGTATTGAATTAGATTATCATTTTTTACATATCCTACAATAGATATAGCAAATACATATTTGCTAAAAGGTTCAGATTATTTAAAATTCAAGCTGAGACTATGTTGCTGGGTGATAATCTAACAAAAGCAACGATTGGCTTATTCTGAATATCATAGAGTTTTTTTTTATATACAATCTATCTGCAAGAATACCCATGTCAATTTTTCTTTTGGGATACAAAAGTTGTTGCCTTCAGTATAATCCTTTGTGAAATCTGGGAGATGTGCATCCTGTCAGGCTGTTGTATTCATAGATGTTATATATACTTCTTGATACTACATGTACAGAGGAATCAACTGTTGTTTCCACTTGTTTGGACAGGTTTTTGTTAATACTGGAAGTATCTCAAAGCTGTAACTACTGCTCAGATAAAGTGAGGATCTTTTTTGCCCAACTGAAGATAGAATCTGAATCTAAATCACTTGCATTGACTAGTACTCCTGAATCTAATTTCTGCCACCTAACCAGACACAGTGCTAAGATCCAAGTGAAATAAAAAGGATGGGCAAAGCAGATCTTGGAAGATCAAATAAAAAAATGACATGGCATTCCTTAAACTTTAAATATGAAGAAATATCAGGCCTTATTTGCCCTTCACTTAGGAATAAAACTGCAATAACTCTATGAAAAGTAATTATACCAATGTAAACACCTATGTATCTGGGAGGAAAATCAGGCCAACTATACTTAATGCATAAGAGATGCCTTGATTTGTTAGAAGAAATCTGCTTTCATGTCCCCAAGTAGACTCAGATTCCTCTATTACTCTGTGTTTAACCACACGTTGACGTGACCGTACAGCAAGGGAATGTATATACGTAGCTCCCGTAGTTCTTTTTGCTGGTCTTGAGTGAAGGGGAGAAGTTCGAAAGCACCACATGAATTTTTGAAGTATTGTCTTAGAGCAGCAGCTTGTTGATAGACAGGGCTAGGTGTATATAAGTGTGTATTTTCAATTGGAGTGGAATGCCTGCTGTGAACTATCCCCAAATCTTCGTCCATGGTTAAATCTGAATTTTTATCATAGCTTCTGAGAGCTTGAGATTGTGGTCTGTCATAGGTGGATAAGAAGGAAAGCAGTTGAGCAAATGTGGAGAAATTCAACGTATAAAATGTAGACTATATGGGAAGGTAATAGAAAGCAGGAGTTTGAAAATTTAGTTGCAAAAGAGATCATCCCTGTGAATTATCCCTGTGAGGTACAGTTTTGTAAACTGTTAGATTTATTAGATGTGAGTTCACACTCAACAACTCATGTATTCAACAATTCTTGCTGTTAGCACTTGTTAATAGTTTGTAATTTTTGTATACTCTCTTTTTATGAAAAATACAAGTCGGCTTCTTGAAATGTGTAAATTGCAACACCTTCCATGAGGCCGAGGGCTACAAATTGCTCTAAGGTTGTGGAAAAGGTAGAAAAGACACCTTATGCCTTGCTGCAGGCTGGACAGCAGACTAAACCAAGTCACATAATCATCCTTGTGAATAGTCCTCCGGGAAACAAGGAACATTTCTACTTCTCTGGGCACGTTTCCCAGTGTTTGATGCTGACAGACCTATCTTCTTGAGTCCTCTGCTATCATTCATAGGGGATGTGTTTCTCAGTAAGGGCTTTTATCTATTTTATTTTTTTATTATTTTATTTATTTACTTTTATTTTTTATTTATCTTTTAATCTGTTTTTGGAGGGAAAAGTTAGGCAGTCCTGCAATCACTGGCTATTGCTTTGCTGTAAGTGTTTTGCTGCAAAACTAGTCAGAAAACAAACAAAGAGGTAGAATAGGAAGACACAGTTTCTTGCTTTCTTTGGTGGAGCTTTCCTGTACTGCTTATAGATTACCTGATTGGAGCTTTTCTGTACTGCTTATAGATTACCTGATTAACACTTACAGACTACCTGGTAAACCGGCCTGTTAATGCTAAAATAAAAATAGTCCAAGTCCAGAAATACAAAATAAGCAGTGTATTTGATTAGTTGTATTTTTATTAGTTCTAGAATTATCACTTCACTTATGTCAGGCAGTTTGCTGGACATAATTGTTATTTTAAACGTCCAGATTGTTACTGTTGTTATATGCTGAATGGAAGACTCTGCAAGTGGAATTATTAGCCGAATATTGTAGTGTCCTTGTTCAGATTGCTTCTCCTTCCCACTCAGACATTTGTAGGAAGGTATCTCCTTTGCTGTTACAGAAAAGCTAAACTGCTAAGCAGATGTTGATTAAAGACGTCCAAGTTGCTGTGTTTAACTTTTCAGTTTAAGTTTAGTAGCGCTTTGATAGTTTATACGTAGTAAGTCTGTGTCTGGCCTGCAGTAACTAATGGTGCAACTCAATACATGCATTGTCTTTGTGTTGCTGTAGTGCAAATATTAAATTACATCTCATAGTAACAAGAATCTTGGGTTTATGATGAACAACATTTGGAAAACTTCAACTACCAATTTCAGTGTGATATAAACCTGTGTATACTGACCATATGTTAATTTAGAACGATTAGGGAAAGCATCTCTAAAAGAAGGGGGCAGGGAGCAATGCTGCAAAATATGCAAAATTTCTCATGAATTACTTTCTCACTGTTTAAGCTCTACTGCTATTTTTTTCCACTGGCACTTAAACTTGTATAAAACTAGTTCCATCTGAAACTGGATGGCCTATCCTAGCTTTTGAATACAATTTCTAAGGACAGAATGTTCTTCTGGTACAAATGAACATAGCTGTACTGAATGCATATTGTCATCTTTCTTCTACAGCAGCTAGGGGGCAGAGCTTCTGGTTTTTTTTTACTTCTAATGTAACTTTTTTATAATTATAGATTTCTTTTCTATCTAATATTATTTCTTTTTTTTACTCTTTCTATCCTTCCTGCTCTGCCTCTTATTAATTACTCTGTAAGAAAGGAAGTCTAAAGTTTTAGGTATTTCTTTTGTTGGTCTCTAATTTGATGAAGTATTATTATTTAGAATATTTTGTAAGAAAACTGGGATGTAAGAGGACATTGGAAATCTTTGAAATAGTTTCTAAGGCTGGAGAGAGAGATATATAAATGAGGATTAAAATGATGGACCTGCTTTAAAGCTTGGCACTTGCACCTTTCTTCCTTTCAGGTGTGAAACATTTGTGACTTAACTCATAAATTGTATAGAACTTCCAAGCAGTATGCTCACATGAAACTCTCTGAATGAAATAAAGAGATATTGAAAGGTTGCTATATTTTGTAATCATCAGAGTTTACATTATCTCTCAAGCCAATTTATCTGTATTTTAAGGTTATTACAATACTTTTAATATTATACCACAAACTATCAATATAAAGAGATGCATAATTTCCATAAAAGTATAATTTATGGCCAGAGATCTATAGCACTTGCTTAAATGAGAGTTGTATTGGGCTTCAGAATCAAATCTGACAGGGCACATTAAATAACTTTTTGAACTTTTGAAGTATTACATATGTATACAATTTTTAAGGAGTAAATAGTATGAAAGAAAAAGTAGGAGATTATGAAATTGCGGTAGAGTTTAAATATACTGGATTGTATGTGGATTCTTTAACTGGATTGTCCACATGGACATGTATGATAACTCAGTGGAGCACTTCATAGCTTCACTGGCTTCATAGATTGTAAATAGGTTATTATAAGCCATTGTTTCAGAGTAAATATGAAAGGAATGAATATAAAAGAGCAGTAATAAGACTAAAAAAGTACCTTCAGGCCGTATATAAAATTCCCGATGTTGAAAGTTGATTGAAGAAATATGAAAATAGAGACAAGTAGTGAAGACAAGGGAGACATATTTGAAGTAAGAAGGCAGATTTCATATCAGTTATCGATTCCTTCAGCATTTTAATTTAGATAATAGTCTTCAGTATTTCAATTAGAAAAATGTTTTTCAATGCATAAAGGAAAAAATAACTTGCCTGAAAAAGAGATTTGAGCAGTGCTAATGTCAGGATAGCTGAAGCTGTGATAAATACCAAAGGGGTATTTATGTGTAGCAAAGACTCCCAATGCAGTCTACAGAAATACTGGATAGCAGAACACAAGGTGATAATCTCTGTACAGACAGCCTTGGTGTCATCACACCTGAAAAATCATGCTTGATTTGAGACAGCTTACTGCAAAAACAATGATGTAAATGTGAATAAGATTGAGAATAGGAATAGTTGAAGCTGATGCCCAAAGGTATCAGGTAAAACTAGGAGATTTTAGGGTTTTCTTCTAAATTTGAAAGTTATAAATATCATAAAAGAAGGGGAATAATTTTGGACAGTGCAAAGCATATAAAACAAGTAGCATAAAATCAAGTTGACAATGATATCTGTTGAGTGACTGGGTATCCTTCAAATGGGAAATTCAGTTGTCATAGATTTTTAAAGGATGGGTTGTGCAGAATTGTGGGTCACAGTCCTGGAAAGGATCTCTGGGTATTACAGCCCATTCCACTGCCTAAAAGCTGTATTTTTACAGTTAGTGAAGCTGTTACTACTTCTCTATGGAATAAGCCTACATTTGCAGTGTAATCGAGGTGGACTGCCTGCCACCGTACCCCACTTCAGCTTCAAAAGAAGTGTAGTTTGTCGTGTTGGAGACATCGATCTTTTTTATTTTTTCTTTTTTTTTCTTTTTTTTTTTTCTTGGTGACTTTTTATCTAAACTCTTCCTAACCTATCACTGATGAAGATTCCAATATTTTTTCACTGTTTCAGTTCTACTGATGGATGCTTCACATGGGTTTATCTTGACTGTGGAAAGGGGTCTATGGTTCTAACAAGTCTCTATTTGAAATCAGATAGTGTGCTGCTTAGAATCCCGTCTAGTGCTGATTTAGAAACCAAAATCCAACCTACCTGGATTTCAGAACAGATTGGTCTTCAACTTTAAGACTTAGATTATTATTCTGTTTCTGTATATTTACCCAAATACACATGTGTATTTGTAAATAATACATGCACACATACAATGTTTTTTCTTCTTTTTTTTTTTCCCTCCCCTTTTTGGGGTGATTTCCTATTCATTTGTTCCAGCATATTGACATCTCTGTGTTCACTTATTGCTCTGGGAGTCTTCCCATACTACTGTATTGCTGGCTCTTCATCTCTCTGCAGCTCCTGAGGTGCCTATTACCAGACTTCCTTTGCAGCTTCCTTTTTCAGTATTCCCTGTTGCCCAACAATTGTCTATTCAACTTATCTGCTGCCTCACTCATGTTCCCACTACCATTTAACTTTTTTATGAGACCTACTATAATTTTTTAATCAGAACAGGCGCCTCCAAGTCTGCCCAGCTAATGCAGACATTATATAGGAATGACAAGATGATACAAACCAAAAGGTATATCACTGTTCATATTTTTATTAAAAGTGTAGGTATGCAAAAATAGCTTTTTTTTTTTTTTTTACCCCTCCCTGTGTGAGTTTACACTAAGATATATTCAGATAGTCAGCTTCTTTGGCTGCTTGCATACCAAATAGCATAAACATTTTCTTGAAAAATCTTTCATAAGTTAACATATGCAAATCCATACACACCTACAAAAATAACACAGATCTGACCCTGTGTAAGAAATCTTCAGATATATTCAAATACCTAAAGCATGGGATTGAGCAGAAAGCTGATGATTGTTGTAGGCTAGCTTAGAGAAATAATATAGGTCATATTTTAAGGTGTCTGAAACGTGCAGTTGAGCCAGACTTCAAAAGCAGTTCCATAATTGGTTATTACTGTGTAACACGTGAGGTGCTGTGAGATGTGGGAATTCGTACCCAGCCTGATTTGAAAATCTGGTCCTAAATATGCACAGATGGTTGTTTTTCAAGAAGTGCTCATTTTTCAGGAATGAATGTTCACCTCTTTCTACATTATAACAAAAATGCGGTGTCTTTACTATCTTGAAAATACCTGCTATATTTTGAGTTATATCACAATGAATAGATATAACGAGAGTAAAAACTTTTCAGTGCATGTCTGACAAGACTGTGAGCCCTGCTTAGAAGAGTCCAAGAGTCAAGCTGTTTTGTTCTGAGAATTTATTGGTCCCTGAGGAGAAGGAGACAGAGACTGAGTATTTCCAGATACACAAGTGGATATTATCAACCTAGGCTTCTTTTGGCCAGCTTCCTGCTGGAGGTTAATTTTAGCATTAAGTTCCAGCTCTTTCTCAACTGGAGTCTGGCAACAGAAGCCAAGCTTTTAGTCGAGGAGCTGCTCGCTGTGTGACAGCCTTCTCCTCTCTTGGCTCCATTTGCCTGCTGCCCGCCTTTTATAGCCCTGTAAAAGTATCAGCGGGCTCGAGGGCAGCTCCTTTCCCCGCGCTGCCCTCGGGGAGCTTTCCTCTTCCTCTCTCTGTGAAAGCTCAGCGTCCATCCCTTGCTTTCATAAGGCTTATGGGTCCTAATCCTTCCTGCACAAGTAAATTTGAACCCTATTCAAATAGGAAATATTTAGGAAATAATCTAGAATCCCACAGTAACTACAGGTGGGGGAAATATTATCTGCAGTGATTGTGCAATTAAAATAAAAAAAGCTATAACTTTGTTTCTGAAGAAAGTGAATGGGATGCGCTGGTAGTTTCTTAATGTATGTGAGTATGTGAGATAGTTGGCTGAAGTTTGAGATTATACAATAGTTAAAGAATTTCTTTTTGTATTTGCCTGTAATAGCACCTTATTGCAGATACTGTCCAGAGAATTTAAGTGTGTGTTCCCAGCATGCAATATACATTTCTCTTAATGATATTTTTTTTTCTCTCTAAAACTAAAGGGCATATACTGTGCTGATACTTCATATTCTGTACAGTTCTTGACTGATATCACCCACAGTTAACAGAGTGGTAAACTGAGTCATAAAGAACATTGTAATGAAATAATAATAAAACGTGATTTACAGGGATTTACAACCACATTGGAAAAGCAGATATTTGAATTCTCCTTAATGATTTTAAAATTAACTTCTCAAACTTAGCAGCTTGGAGGAAAAAGGTGAGAGTAATTTACCCAAGGATTACAGCCCGTTCCTGCAGGTCCTAAGAGTGCAGACTGGAAGTGTGTAGCATCTGCAGGAGAGGAACTCACTGTCTTCCGTGTTCTGCTCTTTCTTCCTGGAGGTGCTGATGACTTTAATGGGGATTTCAGCACAAAATTGAAAACTTGGAGTTTTTTTGACAGTCTGAGAGGATTGTTGATGAGATAATCCCTTCTCCTGTAAGGGAAGAAAGGGCACTGTCTAGAAGGAATGGAAAATGAGTTCGACTTTCTGCCAGAGCCACAAGGACCTGGATTTCTCACATGAGAATTTGTGAGTTAATTCTCCAGAAGTTAAACTAAGAGAAAAGGTCTCTAAGGACCTGCTGGAGTAGTAATATAATTAAAATAATGGAGGAAATTCTTAGCTATAAGTGTTTGAAAGGCTTGGGTTAATTTGTGAATAATTTTACTAAGTACCCTCTAAGCCCTCTTCGAAAAGGTTCCAAATATTAGTTTGCTCTCTATGCTGAGAGCTAATCTTTTTGTACTTCCTCTTTATTATATTACTCTGTATGTCTGTACCAATAAAAATCAAGAGAAGATCATATGTTCCTAAAGGGGCACAATTTAATTGTCTTTAATAAAATTCTAGGTAGTCTACATTTATAAATAAAAAACTCTAAAGCATAAGTCTATAGATATAATCCACTAGTTTTACATTTGCCTTTGTAAAAACCTTCTCCTGCAACAAAAGGTGTGGGGGAGAAAAAAGAAGTAAAAATTTAAACAGAAGCTTCCAGAAAAAAAGAAACAACCTCAGAAAAGATTTATACTGGGATTGCTGAAGTGTTAGTTCCAATTATTGAAGAACATGAGTATTCCTTTGTGGAACTGAAAATTATTAAGTCATATCTGGAGGAGGATGAATACATAAATAAATGGAAGTGAATCCTTTAGTCACAATAGCTAAATGGTTGTCTAATCTCCTTAACTAAATAATCTTTACAGATCTGTGGTGCGACATCTAGCTGATAGTTACTCAAAAAGAAACCTTTCTGGCTCAGTTTTCTCAACATTAGTGCTTATATTCCAAGCTGAGAGTTTGTAGTTTGCATGTTGTAGCTGATGTGCATAGTGTCTTTACGTGGGGTGGGAAGAAGAAATATATTTGGCTTCACTTATTTCTTTTCTATACGATCATTAATGCAGTCAGAACTGGTATGGTCATAATGGATGGGTATGGTGAAGTTAAAAACTAAATCTTCCTCTTTACTTAATGCTGTCAAAGCACGCGTTTCTGTGAAGCTGTGTGTAGTATTGACCTTGTACTTAAGCACACTGTATGGGGCTTGAATTTGTAAAAGAACATACAAAAGAGTCATTGCTTTCAACTCTTGTTGCTTATTCAACCTCATGAGGAGCCAGCCATACACACACATTGCTTTTTTTTTTTGAACATTTTATGCAGAGAATAATCTCTATCTGATGTCCTATTGACATTATGGTAATTTTATACATTCAACTTAGACATTGCTGCATGTGCTCTCCTCTTTTCTGCATTATTTTTTACTAAGTGCACATATATAGTACGCATGTCCCGTGTGTCAACTTAATTTCCCTTAGTTCTTTATTGTGAGGGCACTAGCAGATTGCATTTGAATGCTTTGTTGGGTAGCTTAGTTTTTGCGCATTAGGGAATCTGTGAGTAAATATTTTTCATAAAAGGTAGTGTTGAATAGCCCTGAAATAGAGGTACCACGTAGTTAGTTATTTTTTTCTCGCAGAATTTTAGCTGATTGCCAGTGCAAGCAAATTTTAGTTGTTAAATAAAACAGAGTTCAAATTCTCATACAGTCTTTTTACAACTGTCTCAGCACAGAGTCTTGCCTTACAAAATAAATAATATTTAGTATGTCATTCCAAGGCTTGACATTAGTTCTCTATGAAGCAGCACGCCCAGCTAGCATAGCACAGCAATACATATTAAAAGGGATAACTAAATAGTGTAAACCCATGGGGAATGTTCTACATAGGTTCTTGATCCACTTTGTTCAAACTAGTGGTAAGAGTAGCAGCATTTTGTAAGTATCCAGAAAGGTACATCTTAGGTAAGTTATTGGTTTTTGTGTTTTTTATTTGATAGGAAATTTTTTATACTTTCGAAGAATTGTTTTAAAGTGGTGTTATATGCAATAATACAATAATATCTAATAAAATGAGAAGAAAAATAGACCTAAGTTGATTTCATGAAGAAAAGTTTCATATCACAAATACCTCAATTTCATTTGTAAAATTAGGTAGTACTTTGTATTGCAGAATTTCTGCAAATCTCTAAATAGAACTCGAAGTTTTGTTTTGCGTAAACTTGACAAACATGAGTAAGCAGAAAATGTGTTGTACAGAACTGCCTTGTCTTTGGAGGCAAACAGTGTATCTGGAAGAGATATTCAGTTAAATATATATATATATGTATATATATATATTTTCTGTTTCCTAAGCAAAATTCTCCTGGATTATTTTCTTTACTGCTTGAAAAACATGAGTTGGGAAGGTAGCAACAGGGTAATTACTAGAGCATGCCATTTCTCTATTGCTCTTGTCATCAGGTTAACGTGAGGGCTGACGTCTGAGAGAGCAGTTCTTCATTGACTTCTTTGTGACTGCCACTGTGCAGCTGTGCTCTGCTCCTTTGAAATGTAGCCCTGCAGGAAGCTTGAGGGAAAAGAGCTTTGCAGAAAGATCTTTCATCGAAACCTGACAAACCCACTGATTTGGATATTGCTTTCTCTTTGGATGACCACCGTCCTCATGGTTAGAAATGTTGTGCTGCTTCTCCCAAGTAGCCATTTTAAGTGATTACCTGCAGACCTGACTGAGTTCTTTGTTCTTTTTTTTTCGCTTGTCTGTCCATATTTCTTTATCAGATTACCTAATCTAGACTATGTTAACAGATTTTGTAAATTTTTTACAGTTTTACACGAGACTTTTAAAAATCAACCATCATACTGAGATTGTAGAAATGAACTCTTTGTGTGATAATGGGCTATTTAACATTACTGAAGTTTAAGAAGAAATCTCGTGGAGCAAAATGATGGAAAGAATATAAGATTGAAAGATATTATTGAGTCATATGGTATTCTTAACCTGAAGCAAGCATGGCACTGTTGTGTTTAGCTAGTATGGAGGATATAAATTTGGAGGGAATTCTGGAAATATCTTGGATTAAGAAGAGATTATGTAATAGGCATGTATAAGTAAGAGTTGTCTTTCTCTTGAGAAATAGTTGAACATATTCATAACTATTAGAGCTACTAATGAAATTAAAGAGAATTCTAGCATGTAGTTATAAGCTTCGTAAGCTTTTTTTGCAATTTTAAATGAAATTAATCTTATTTATCTGCTTCATGCGACCAGACATGATTCTTGCTCTAAAATAAAATAAATCTCAGAGGATTCTGATTAGAGTAACTAGGGAAATCAAGCAAATTGAGTTTTCAAATTATAAAGAACAGTGTTAGAATATATTTGATGTTTGAATTATTTAAAATTCATAAATACGAAGTGGAATGAAAAATATGTTTAGGCCTAAGTTTAGGCATATGAGATTTCAAAGTTGCACAGGAAGGTATAGAAATTCTCTGATAACTTCTCTCTTGGATTTACACTCATGCTTTAATACGCATCTCTGAAGGCAAATTGTTACACCTTGAAACATTTCCTTTGGTTATACGATTTTCTTTCAAATTCCAGGGTGCAGTAGCCTGGCCTTAATTTAGATAATGAAAGCAATTTTCTTTTGGAAACTTGAGTTACTATAGAGTTATGAAGCCTGTCTAATGGTGAGATTTAATTTAATCCTATGCATATTAAAGAAACATTCCTGAGACAGTTGCCAGAAAGTGACAAGATCAGCACTTCTGCTTTATTGAGACAATGCCCCATAGGAAAGGGATTTATCTGCAAGGGTAAATGGCACCTCTGTGTTAAGGTGTGGGAATCATCATTTTTTGAAATACAGAAAGGACTGAGTGATTTCAAACTGTTAATGGCAGAGTGACATAAGAAGTATGTACAGGTAAAAATTGCATGTTCACAGAACTAGTTAGTAACTCATTGCCTATCAGATAAAAGTATAAATCCTCGAAGGTTAAGAAAGGGTTTAAAAAGTCCCAATTCAGACGTGCTCAAAAGTAAATTTTTTAATAGCAAAATCCTGCTTTTACTATATATGCCTGTACCCAAATATATGTTAGAGAAAGAACAAGAAACTCTCTGATAGACTATATCACTTGGGTTTAGGAAAACAACGAAGAACTAAATCATATCTTGTGTTCCAAGATTTTGACATCTAAAAGTGCTCAATCTCTTTGCCTTCTGTTACGTTTTTGAGGGAGCTCATCGTGATTAAATTGTCCAAAAATCTTGTTTGTATTAGCAGTATTTTTTTAATCTCATGCCCATCCCAGCAACACACCCACATTCTGCACTGCTTCCCAGTGTGGTCCTGTTCCCTTCAATGTATTTTCTGCAGATTTATATAGCACAAATAGAAGAAGAATAATCAGATCCTTTCCTTTTGTTTTATCTATGGACTGTGCAATGAATGACTGCTTTTAAAGCAGTTGTGATTCAATGGGGATGTTTTTAATTTGCTGCCTGTTCTCTTTACCTTTGAGGGAAGAATTTTGTAAATGCTGAATAATTTTAGAACATGTTTTCTTGGTTAAGGGTTGGATCGTATTTTAAATTAGTTTTAAGAGGAAGGAAATGGTGTAAATACTGTGGAATTCAGATAAGCACTGTGCATAGGAAATAAGTACTGTAATTTAGGGTGTCTAGAATGGTAGGTCAAGCTGATGATAATAAAGGACCAGATCTTAACTTTGTTTCCAAAAGCATGTAATCAATATTCACTCCCCTGTTTTATTTTCTCTTTGCTTGAGAATATAGCTTGATGAAGCTGAAATGTGCAATTGCTTGAGTATTCCACAGGGTGTCATGAGGTAGTTGTTAGAATCATTAATACTTGGATGAGAGTAAAGAAAGAAACATACTGTGCAGTCCTCTAAACACCAGTTAATGTAATTTTAGATGTGACTAATACCCATGCCATAAAATATAAAGTTCTTAACTCATTAACACATGTATCCTATTTCTGTATCTATATAAAATATACACATGAAGAAAAATATTATTAGAGATCGTTTACAAGAGTGAAATATTCTGGGTAAGTTCTTCCCAGCAGCCTTTTATACTTCTTATGTTTCTATTATATATCTTCTATATTTTTTAGGATTCATGTCTTACAGAACAAGTGTAGTCTTTCTCCCGTATCAATAATCCGATATACCAACCCAGGTATATAAAAAAGACACAAAATTTGTATTTGCCACAGCAATATGAAGACTTTCAATCCTTACATTTATGCCTCAAATACTCCTTCTAATTTACTTCCAAATTTTTTACTCAATTTTTTATTTTTGTTTCATGTTTAATTTATTTTAAATTTATTTAAAAGAGCTTTATGTGTGTACACTGCTGTACTGTGGATTTTGATTTGTTAATTGTAGATTTCTATAATTAATGGTATAAGTATCTTTGATTAAATTCAACCTTTTTTTTTTCATAGAAAAGTATGATGTGGAAAGATAGGAGGAGAATTAAACCAAAGTATCTCCCAAATAAGGTGTTTTTGATTACAGCGATACATCTTTGGTCTTTGGGGACCAAATTTTTATTGCCATAACTGTTTAGTAGAGTTGCACATGAATCTAACTTTGGAACTTTTAAATGTAGTTTAGTAGTAATTGTAAAGGATCCTGCTTCTGTTAAAATCTGAATTGTAGTAAGTGTAAAAGCACTGGCCATGAGAAGACTGCATTATTATGTGAAGTGAATAGCAAAACTTCATTGATCTAAGTAAGAGCAGGAAATGATCTAAAGTGTAAAATTGCTGAGAATAGCTCCCAAACTAAGAATTTGATTCTGTGCTGAGAATAATAATTTGTCTAATTTTTAAAGCATATTTAAGTCTTATCCTGTATGAATGATGCCCTAAATCAAGGTTTCTTACCCAAATGCTGTCAAGCAGGCAAAGTGATAAAAGAAAGTAGTGGTGTGAAGTCTGAAATATCTATCACTCAAAAATCAACATACCTTCCACGTGAAGATTGTGATATTGATTCAATTAATAAATACTACTAGAAAGGCAATATTCAGTAGCCTGTCTAATATTACACATTAGAATATTAGACAAACTCTTGAGTCTGTGTGCTAGACCGTAGTGATTAATACGTTCATCACCCTTGAAGTTGGCTTGCAGTATTTGTGAAATGGAGTTCCTTGGTTCTGAATTCACTGTGTGAAGGTGTGTAGTTTTGATTTTATTTACTCCTACTGTCTTTCAGTCCTGAATTCCTCATGAAAGGATAAAACATCTGCTTCCTTTTAAAATACAGTTGTCCTTAATACATTATTGCTTCAAAACAGTCCCTATTTAAGCATTTCAGAGTACATTTTATATACTGTCTCTCTAGATCTTTTTCTGTTCCAAAGTCTGCTGTAAGTTGACCCGACCCTACTGATTTCCCTTTTATCTTTATTTTTCCTCGTTCATAATAACTTTACATTGGAAATTATGGATTTTATATAATCTTTGCTATATGGAGGACAGAGGAAGTCTGCATTTATTAAAAAGGCTTTTTTGATTCTTTAGGATTAGTTGTTTGAGACTACTATAAGAATACTATGAACTACTTATAACATTGAACACAGTCAGTTATTTAAAGTTACATAACTCTCCCCTGGAGTTTTTTAAACCTCTAGTTTTAAACACTTTGAGCAAACACAAAGCAATTGATAAATGCTGAACCTTATGTGTGCGCAAGCTCTAAGTCACTGTCAGGAACCCTATGGTGGTTTCTTGGCTAGTAACACCTATAGTATAATATCAAAGAATAGAATTTTATAAGAATACTTGAAATGTATCAGGTACAATTCTTGGAGATACTGGTTGTGTGAAGGAAACTGTGACATCTAGCATAGGTGACTGCATTTGGAAAGGGGGTTCCCAACAGACTTTATGTTGGAATCGTGCTTTCACACTGCCTGGATGTATCTGTAAATCTGACAATCTCGTCTTTGCCTTACGAGTGTAGAAATACAGCTGCTGTTATAACAAAATAACACTACAGTGTGGATAATAGTTCCACCATCTAAATACCATACTGTTTGATCTGAGAGTGAAAAGGCACAAGTATCTTTTAAAGTTTCTTCATGAAGCTCTCAGTGATCAATAGCATCTGCTGGCATCATCTACAACCTGCTGCTCAAAAAACGGCAGGAAAGATATTTGTAGTCACCTTCCTGTTGACAGCAAATTCCTATTATCAAAAAAAAAAGCTCCAAACAACAACAAAAAACAAACAAACAAACAAACAAACAAAAAAAAAACAGAGTGCCCGGATGAACGTTTCTGATATTGTAGGATCAGTTATACACATAGGTGTACTCACCACTGTAACTCCATTTAATCTATTTTCAGCATAAAGAGCCATAGCACATGCTTCATTTTTGATGCAGCTTCTGAAAGGATGATCTGGGGAGCAATGAGAAACTGCTGCTGAGGTCTGGGAAGTGTGTGTGTGTGTG
>JAUBNY010000656.1:251971-280546 GCA_032275445.1 Crypturellus soui | reverse complement strand
GTGCGTGCTGCTGTCAGTGTAGGCCGGATTCTTGCTGTGCTGTGCTATGTCAACTGCAATATCATATATTCTGAGAGAAAACAGTGTTTCTTAATCCACCTGAATGCTGTAATATGAAAGAAAAATCTGTTGTAGGAATGAAATTTGTTATGCTCTATGGTAACATTTTTAGTCATTTCTGGTAACTCTACTGATCTGCTTATCAAATGTTTTTTAAGGATCTTACATCATTTGAAAAAAAAATTAGGATGTTTTGATTGCTTCATGTGCTTTTTACACAGCAGATGTGGTAAAGCAGGACAGGTTAAGAAACTTCAAATTCCTGAGGTCATTTGGTGACCTGGGTACATGACTTAGATGTCCATATAATACATCAAGTCTTTGCAAATAGAAATCAAATGAATTATTGTAATGATGACTTGGGGAGACAATGCAGCATTGAACTTCTTCGATGTTCTTATGTAGTTTTGTTTTATTTCATAAGGAATTTCTTGGGTCATGCTGTATAATAACTTCTGATTTGCACTTTATATCTTTTTCAAGTGTCAGAATATGTTTATTCTAAAACAGTAAATGAATAGACAAGGCTTTTGAAACCTTGCGAAACCTTTTACTTACTTGCTAAGCTTGATAAATTTTCTAAATTTTCTACTTGTTTGGTTTAATTCTTGTCAAACGCTCTTTGTGTTAGAACCCTGTTTTCACTAAGAAGTCACTTAAGTAAGTCAGTTGCCTATATAAGCATTTTATGGAACAGAAGAATTGCTAAAATGCACAGAATATTTGGCACATTTTTCATATCAAATTTTGCAGCTTTTTATGATTAAGACACCCATTACAGAAGATAAAAGCTTTACATACAAAAGGAGTGTTCTTCTTACATTATGTATTTAGTAATATTATGACATATATAAACTAACAAGCTAAAGTAGTAAACTAATTTTCTTATTTTTATTTATCCCTACTATCCTTAAGTCCTTGATATCTAATGAAAATTTTTATTTGTACTAAGTATTATGGAACAAATTTTGGCTTGATACTAGAAAAATGTACTATTTATTAGCAAGAGCATAGGGTGAGGGGAAGTTGATTATCCTGACAGACTATTAATAAAATTTTACATGTCATGTACCAAAAGTCCTCTCTGCATTATGCCCAGTATTTCATAGTGATTTGAGTGACCTCCAAGCTGAGGACTTTTTTGTCAGATTTGTTTCCAACACCACAGGATCCTTGCTGACAGTTCTTTGTGCAAAATGGTCCCCACTTAACCTGTATAAATCATGACCTGGTTAACAATTAGGTATGTTTATAGGAACATTAGCAATATATTTAAGCACACATCAGAGGAAGAACTAGACCGTTTTAAAAGCAGGTTCTAAATGAAGTCATGTACACTAAATCTTAATGGAGATGAAGAAACTTTTTAGGGAGAAAAAAAATTTTTAGGTGGCGGGAGGGCAGGGAGGCGTGTTGTGTTGGTTTGATTTTCCAAAACATAAACATCCTGACCTCTATTCAGAGGGGTTTCCTTTACATCAGGATATTGAGAGGTTGGATAGGTAGGTTGCTGTCCTTTTGGACTCTTCCCCTCCCTTTCTTTTGTCCTCCTTATTGTAGTGAATTATCTAAAGGGGCTTTTCCACACATGCTTTGAATTAGTAAGATAATGCAATACCTGAAATAAAAACAATTAATATAGGACCTTTTTAAAATAATATAATAATACTTGACTGTACTGAGTTTTTTATCATAACTTGTTAGAAGATGGTATTATTTAGTAAAGAAAAACAAAATGGAAAGAGAGTACAATTTGAGTAATTTTTAATTTTTAATGTAATATGTAGAAATTTTGCAGGATACTGAAGCATACGTATCATATGTATAATATTTATGCATTCATTTGGTCCTATTCTCCAAGTCCCTTCTGGAATGGTAAGACAATGTTGATGAATATTGTGATCTGTTTTTATTTTCAGATTGAAAATCTACAGGAACAACTTAGGGACAAAGACAAACAGCTAACCAATCTAAAAGACAGAGTGAAATCATTGCAGACGGATTCTAGTAACACAGACACAGCACTAGCAACCTTAGAAGAAGCTCTGTCAGAGAAGGTAATGTTCTATGGCAGGTCAGCATTATGTGGTGCTCATCTGGGTGCAGTGAAGTCCAGAAAATAGATCTTTTTAAGTTGGAAATTCTAACAGCAGTGTGGTGCCCTATGCAATCAACCAAAAATAAGTTTATTTCCATCCAGGAAAATACTAGAAAACTAGAATATGAAAAACTGCTATCAGCTTCCTTGATGTTTTAACAAGGAACTTTTCAAAGAATATCTCTGCTTGTGGACTGGCCCAAAGCAGCTTAAGAGGTTGCTTTCATGAAGCTGATATTTATAAAGTTGGTCCTGCTGTAGCAGCATAGAGTAGATAAGCAATTGAGTGTGTCTGATAATAGAGCTATATGCTGCTACAATTCAGTTCCTGCTCCTGTGATACAAGTGCAAATAGATTAGACCTGTGAGGTCCTAGATTAGTACATAAGGAAAGCTTGCCAATGCAAATAAGAGTGAAACAGGAACACATTGTTGGGATTTCTGCAAGTTAGCTGTTAATCAAGTAAAACACAGTATATTAGGGCCTTTTAACACATGTTTTTGACATTTAGCCTTCTGTAACTGACAGTTAAATTAGTCTTCTTTTGTGCTTGACTGAGAAAACTTTTATACTGTTTATCTATTAATAAAATGAAATAGTACTATAATTTATTAAAAAGGGGAAAAAAGCACCTAGGCAAATATTTAAGATGATAATGGTAAAAATATAAGTATGATTAGAGTAGGGGTATTCTGAATCAATTCTCAAGCTATTCTAGTTAGTGTATTCCAGTCAGTGATTAATTAATATTCAAGGGAGAGAGAATGTATTTATTTTGGAATGAGCCTGGCATATTTAGGAATCCACATTATCTCTTTCTTACATAATGTGTAATATATAGCAAAAATAGCAGGTAGCAAATTTTTAAAAATGGTTAAACTATTATGCTTGCTGCTTTGTAATTTGTGTAATACTCAGTGATATTGTTACTCAAGAGCCTTCATTCTACACAAACTGATTTGACACATAGCAACGTGTCAGCAATGCATATTTATTTATTTTTTTAAATGAAGTATTTTACACTAATGCTAATTCTCTATTAATGTATATAGTTATCTGAAGATTAGGAAACAAGTCTCTGTTGCCAGGGCATACTAGATAATAAATAACAATAGTACTGTCAATGATAAATAAGAATTGTGCTGACATACCTATTACATGATTTTTCAGTGTAGCGCTGATTGTTTTCCTGTATTTAAGAGATTCTAAATACAGTTATTTGCCGACTTTACTTCACTGCAGAATTACTGCTTATTTAAATGAAGATCTTAATCTGATTGTTAAAACCTTCCTAATATTAAACATTAATTTTACTAATACATAAATATAGTGATGAATTCAGGGTGATGGACATTTTTATTTCAACTGGTTGCAAAGGAATCATTAGAGCTGGAAGCCAGTATCATATAACTGGAAGAAAGAAAATAATTTATCAAAGAATCACAAATGTTTAAAATATTAATAAAGTGGCTTTATAAGGAAAATGTTTGAAATACATCACACTTTGCTCTTAGG
Organism: Crypturellus soui; assembly: GCA_032275445.1. Classification (NCBI taxonomy): domain Eukaryota; kingdom Metazoa; phylum Chordata; class Aves; order Tinamiformes; family Tinamidae; genus Crypturellus; species Crypturellus soui. The sequence continues at coordinate 276,872 of JAUBNY010000656.1, read as the reverse complement.
TCTAGTTTCACAACCAATAATAGATTAGTCATTTAACAAGCATCTATGAATTCTTATACCCCACATCTGCTTTTGATACTTGATCTTAACAGCTCAAGTTACATAACAACAGATGTTACATAATAGCTTATGTTTGCTATATGAACATAAAAGTAGGTTAATTTTGAAATATTTAAAATAAAAATAATGAAATATAACAATTAAGATTCAAATTTTAGTGCTAATATGCACATACACAGGGAATATATTGTTAGAAGTCTTAATAAGTACCTATGGATGTGAGAATTTGAATATTTACAAAATGTTCCTAAGCTTTGCACAAAATTACTGAGCTTTGCGGAAGTTAGAAAAGTAAGTTCAAAATGGCTGTAAAAAGCTGTATTTTTCTATTTCTTCAACTGGCATTTCATAAATTGGCATTTAGATTGTCAAAAACATACAGACCCCATTAAAGTCAAATTGATTTTGGCATAGAAATTTTTGGCATAGAAAGACAGTAATTCAGTAACTTAAAATAATAAAATATTTATCCAATTCAGCTTTCTCCAAATTGATTATTATTTTTAAGCTTTGTAAATTGATGTTTAAAAGACAGTTAAAATGAATAACTTTGAATATCTTTACATGCATATTCATACTAGTATAGACAGTTAATAAAGTTAGTATGTCTCATAAAGTCTTCGGAACCTTGATCTGGTGCTACTGAGGTAGCATCAGGTATGAAATTGGGAGAAATTTTCCATTGATTCCAATGTCCATGAATTTGATCATTAGCTTGAATCATTCTCTTATTCTAAAGGTAGATTTTCACCGAAGTGCTGAGTGTAAGATTTTTTATTCCTCCCTCTTAAAATGATTCACATCTTTGCATTTTACAACATTTTTTGTTGTTAGGAAAGAATAATAGAGCGCTTGAAGGAGCAAAGGGAGCGAGATGACAGAGAAAGACTTGAAGAAATTGAGTCTTATAAAAAAGAAAATAAAGACCTGAAGGAGAAAGTCAATGCTTTGCAAGCTGAACTGACAGAAAAAGAGGTCAGTCTTTGCAGTAAAATTTTTAAATATATTCTTCTATCTATGACTTTATGATGAAAGAAATGCATTAGGATTACTTTCAAATTGTTTAAGCTACTGAAAATTTGCCCCTGGAGTAGTATTTTCTTAAGCATTCTTTGTAGCTCTTGCTGTTGTACGGAACACATCCTCACACTTTTTGCCTAGTCGTGTATCTTTTCTTCTCTAACTTTTCCTTTACATAAGCCTTCAGAACACCTGAATATTCCATTGTGGTTCCTGTTTTCATTTGTCAGACTAATAGAATTACTATCAATGTTTTTATGTTTCATTGCGTGCCAGCTCCTGTGGTTTCAATTGGCTGTAGTCTCAAAACACTGTCCTTTGCTCTAAATGCTTATCTTTGTGTCATTTCACTTGGAGGGATGGGAGGGAAAAGAGATTTCAAGTTGACAATAAGTTAGTGTCCTGGTGACTAGGAATTAACGTTCTACTCTTGGTCATTTTGCAGTCTAGTTTAATCGATCTCAAAGAACATGCATCTTCATTGGCATCAGCAGGGCTGAAAAGAGACTCCAAACTTAAGTCTTTAGAAATAGCCATAGAACAAAAGAAAGAAGAGTGTAGTAAGTTGGAAGCACAATTGAAAAAGGTAAGTTCCATCCTTAAAAAAACAAAAACAACGGCAACAAAAAACGGCAAACAAAATTTATTTTGAAAAAGATGGACTTAGGCTTCTGGAGTTAATCTAAAATATACCCATTTTATGATGTTTGCTGATGCTTGCATCAACTATTGCTAACTTTTTTTTTTTTTTTTTTTTCCCCTCCTCTGAAGAGGCTTGTGTCAAAGCCATTAATGACCCTCAGGAATTACCTTGAATACTTACAGGAGGGAATTCTGAGAAGTTGCTAGAAATAACTAAACTGGGTACAGGACATGGAAGGGGAAGCAGAAGAAAGCCAGAAAGTAGAAAAAAATGAAGCAGCTATTTATATGTGTATGATTTTGTTACAGAATTCAGGTGCATGGAAATGTTTGCAGCATGTGAAAAAGAAAAAGATCAAAGGCTGCGCTTTCTAACGAAAAAACCTTCAAAAAATGAAAATCTAGTTAGATTTTATTTTGGCTCTTTTGCTAATGAATATATCCTTTTGTTAAGACTTTTATTCCCCCTAAGATCTTTTGCAGGTCTTGGTGAATATAAAGTTGTGATAATTAAGCAAAATAATACCTAGTTTATCTCAGTTGGCAATTAATTATTTTTATTCAGCAAGTAGCAGAAGCAAGCATTTGAAGGAAAATGTTTTAAAATCTTTGTTTTATAACATGGTTTTATTTAAATTGATACATTAAAATAGATTTTGCTAAAATGATTTGCAAATTTTGTTGATACCTTTTCTACCATACATTGCTTCTTTGACCTCTTTCTGTGTCATTTGGTAATGTCTGCTCACGTTGTTCAAACACCAGTCTCATGACATACTTGATGGGTTTAAGCATTGTTTGCCTCCTGCAATTCATTAGTAAGTGTGAGTCAAACACTAATTTTTGATATTTACATCTAATGTTGTATTTTCTAGAAAAAAAAGACTAATTATTTGTAGTGTATTACCATTATCAGGATAATATTCTGACACTTTCTTTTACCCAGGTTGAATTGTACCTTGCGCTGTGTTTAAGCACATTATTTTCAATAGCCTTGCCTGTGAGGAAGGTATTGTGGGGTGTAAAGGAGGATGTCCACATGTAATCTTATACTTCTCTAATTTTTCAATTCAGGATGAGTATCTGCAAGTAGGTGCCTGTATTGTATATTTATTTATTGGATGAAGGAAGGAAAACTTTTTCAACAAACATATGCACAAGCTTTAGAGAAAATCAGCTACTTGAAATATTTGATAACTTGTAAATGCTATTTATATTAGAATTAAATATCAAGTAAGCTCTCTCACTCTTTTAATCATTTATTTATCAAAAAATTTGGTTATCTTATTTGTTTTCATTTTAAGCAGTAGTTAAAAAAGTCTAAAACACAGGTCATTGTAAAGAATGCAAATCCTCTTGAAGGACTTGAGACTTCAGATTTCAAGTCAGTCTTTTATTACTTAACATATAAACAGACCATGTGGTCATGGAAAAATAAGCAATTATAAAAGCCAGAGAGTGTCTGCAATGCCTTTCATATAAAAAGGAAGCATGTTTCTTGTGTATAAATACAAAGGATTATTAAAGGAAATTTGAAAGCATAATAGTTTTATTATATCATAAATACAACATAATGCCCCAATGGAAATTCACCCAACATTTGCAGGAACCCAGATATTTCCACTATAAAATGTAGTTACAACACCTTTGTGGGCATGGTTAGCTGAACAGAAGCAGTGACTGTTAATGATAGTAGACTCCAAACAATAATTTTCAATTCATGTGTTCTCGAATAAAATATTCTATGTAAATCTGAAAATATCCTGTGCTAATAGTAACTAGTCCCCTGAAATCTGTCTTCAACATACTTCCCCTCCATTGGGAAACTAACTGAAACAAAAATCTGTGTTATTCTTGCATATGCCTGAAGTAGGAGAGGAAGGAACGTGAACACAGTGTGGAGTAAGTTACCCTGCAGGTGCCAGAACTGTGCCTGGGTCTGAACAGGAACCTCCACTGAAGCTAGCGGGAGTGGGTGCTGGTCCAAAATGGACTCCAAAGTGCTGTTATCTTGAGAAATATCACAGAAGAGGCACTTTTCATTGTGGCAGGTTAAAATGATTATAGTTAGTTAAATTATAAACTACACGTTTACTGGATTGTATTAATAAATGCAAAGATAGTATTCTGTGCACATTTGCTAGGACTGGTTTCCACGAGTAGATATGGTAATACATGCTATACCCAAAACAAAAATGTGTGCAAGGGGGAAGCCTAAACCAAATCTCTGCTCTTTGATTTATTTTCAATTTCTCTATCCTTGTTCCATCTACTCCCCATCTTTTTGGAGAAAATAAGGTTTATCTTTTGAAAATAAAACTGGTTTTGGCTGTGTCTCAGTAGATTTTCAATATTTTTCCATATTACTTAACTATTAATTTCAATGGGAGAAAATATACTGATCTAAAAATGCTATATTAATTTTAAGGAGTAAATATTTCAAAAGAAAATAAAGCTTGTTGTAAGGAGGACCTCCTTGTGTGAGCATGATATATTTTGGTATAGAAAGTAATGTTTAAAAGAATAGGTGCTTATTAAACATTTTTTGCCAAAGATTATATATCAAAATACATTAATTTGAAAAAAAATCATAAAATAAAAAAAGGAGAGTGCTGCTTTTGATGTCAAAATTCCATGGCTTTTTTTTGTTGGCTGTCTATTGCTGTTGGTAAAATAACAGCAGGAATTACCTAATAGATATTTAAATACTTTAACAATAATAATAGCGTATACTATATATATATATATAACATATATATATATGTCATCCTATTATCCATTTTAGAATTTCTTCCTATTGTTGTCATTTTCTTAAATTTACCTGGTTACTGACATGTTTGCTGTTGCCCAAGTACTTTCTGACAAGCTGAACTCTTCAAAAGTCATTCTGCATAGAAAATTCAGTTTTGCGTTGAAACAAAAGAAAATTAATAAATGTAATGATTAAATTTAACTAATCTTTTATTATTACCATCTTTTAAGCTTTGTTGATAAATTGCAGCTTCAGCCAAAAGCACTTCTAGTGATTCATTGCTTGAGACCAGCACTTAATGTATCATCAAAAGTGGACACCTTTCTTTATTTCATGGGTTATTTAACTTGAGAAAGGGAAAGTAACACAAACCTTAAATTTCTTACTCCAGCTATTCTTTTTTAGGAGCCAAAATCAACATTTATGTTTCCCCAGTGCCTCTCACTTTCACCATGGAATGTTTAGAAACTTAAATTTCTACCTTTTTTTTTTTTTATGACAAGTTGTTCTGTGCAAATGCACTGGATTTGTTGAGCTAATGCTGTTTTCCTGGATCTTTCCTTCTTTTCCTGTCTGTGCTTCACTCCTTTCCAACTTTGCAATGTAGCAAGCTGAACAGTTGTTCAATCAGATGTACAATCCAGTAAGTTCTTTCTAAAATTGCCCACTGTAACATATGAAAGCATGAGGATCCATTACCTTACTCTGTGTTGTACTCTTCCTCTGTGGAGCTTTGCAGAATATTTTTAATGCTTACCTATACTCCATTGTAACAAATAAATTTATTTTGTGGACTTCAAGGCCATTTTTTTGAATATGATATGTATTAACCCTGCTACTTATAATGCTTCAAAAAAGCAAGCCTTTAGGTCCTCAACTTCTGCATTAGAAAAAGCATGCAGACATTATTTATTTATTTATTTATTTATTTTTACTTCCACCTCCTGGAGTACTTTATTTGATCCTTCAAACTTAAAATATCTGCTGATCTTTCAGTTTATTTCAAATCACTGAGTTGATTATATGAATATTATCATATAAGAAGTGATGAGCACGATTTTCAAAAGTCTATGATTAAGATATTTCGCATCAGTTCTACTCATAAGAGATTCTGTATATGCAGCATATATACACTAATAATATGGAAACACAGCACTTAATCCAAGAAAATGCTGAAAGATAGAATGCTGAAAAGGAACATCAGTGTTTAAGAGAAGGCAATAATACTATTTTGGCTTGATCAGCATTATTATTCTTCCTAACGTCTGCTTTGATTGCACATCAACCTTTTGTCTTGACTGAGATCCTGTTGCAGTTAGAGGAAGAGCAGTAACACACGTTCTCTCTGCTGAGAACAGTTTTCGTTGCTTTGTCTGAGACTGTTACAGTTAATGTGCTTTGAACTTCACAGGACAAAAATGATGATGTAACTGGAGTGTAATAACAATTTACAAACTAGTTTATATATTAATCATACTTGGCATTGCCAAGTAATTGCTATTATATGTAGGAGAGCTAGTTTTATTGAGCTCAATAGGAATTTTGGCATTAACATCAGTGGAGCAGGATTTGGTCCTTGGAGTCTGTTGTTGCTGACTCATGTAGCTTCTCAGCATCCAGTACCATATTTATTTTTTAACTTATTGATTAGCTGTGGTTCAAACCTGGTCATATCTAGATTGGAGGGAGGATAAAACAGCTGCTGTTGTCACCCTTACCATCCAGCATGATGCTGTTGAAAAAGATTTTCAGTTTTTATGTATCATCTTGATTATCTATGAGGTAGTTATGTTTGATTTCATAAGATGTGTAGTCCTGTTGTTATGTTGCTTCAGATTGAAGTCTATTTTTGTGTTGCCTTTTGCTTCGATTTTATAAGTATTTTCCAATCATTATTTTAGGTGTTATTTTGCTGTGTTGAATTATTGTTTGTAACTTAATAGTCTATTTGTGTATTCTGAAGTCAATTATTTATTTTTTACTTATTTTTCCTTTACATGATTAATTTTTGCTGAGACTACGTCCATGCAGTTTAAAAGTAATGGATGGAAGTTCATTTTGCTTGGATAGCAGGCTAGATTTTCTTTAATGAACCTTTTATGCTCCTTTTGTTCTTCCTTCTCCTGCTTATACATAAATACATAACATATATACATAACATGAGTTTAACAATGCAAGTAATGATGATCTCTCCCCCTTCCTGCAAACTACTTAATATCTTGAAAAGAAATTGTGACTTGACTGAAGTCAGTGGCAACATTTTCGTTGAATTCCACAAGGCAAATGTTTCACCTCTGTTCTTTGAGGTGGCATAATAGCAGTTTTTGTATTGCAGATGATCATGATACTTCATTAAGTAGAATATTTCACCATTTTTCTTAACAGAGTAGTAGTGTTACATAAAACCAGATGGCAATCCAGTAATAAAATTCTGAAGTTTTAATTCTGTCTTTTGAATGCTTCAGACAAGTAACAATCTTTTGCCCCATGCAGAAATAATACTGCATTTTTTTAGTTGATTTTTACATTTTCTACTACATCAGAAAAGTATCAACTACAACTTTTGCATTCACTGATTAAATGTGATATTTTTCGAAAACTGAAAAATGCACGGAAGTTTTTTTAAAATATATACATATATATATAATTTAAATGTGTGTGTATATATATACACACATACAGACACACAAACTGGATTCCCAAGAGGTGCAAGTCCTCCATACTCTTTTGTGAAAGGTTTTACAATGTAGTAAAAATGCCTGTGTGAGGAAGATATGAATGGAAATTGGAGGAGTATTTTTTTCATGTTTATTTGGAAAAGTGAACATTCTGAAATATCCAAGCATTTTGTATTAGATAAATATTAATTATAAGAAGTAACATGATTGTTTTTGTCCTGTAAATGAAATATAATGATGGACATATTTTAGACTCCTGGAGGACTGTTTTTATGAATAATAAAGATTTAATTCTACAATTGTTTATGAGAGTAATGTAAGACTAGAAGTTAGATTACTTGCAGAATCTACTCTAAGTTGGTTAGAGCAGTCTCAGTTAAGTTAAATCAAAAAATATTTGAATTTTAAGAAGGCTACAGAAGAATTAAGGTGACAGCACCTGTAAACACAGAAGTTTGAAGGATCTTATAAAGTAATTTCATGCATGTATGTTGTGCTGTTTCTTTTTCTTTTTTTTTTGTGAAATACTTGGTTGTTATCTGTGTATGTATGTATTTGAAACTTTAAAAATGGAATACTGAATCTGTCCATCCATTTCTGTTATAGAGAATAATGCATGCATGATTGTGCCATAAAAATGTAATAGAGAAAATAATTCATGTTGTATGTCTGTGCCACACTGTTATGGGGTTTCTATAAGAAATTTCCTGTTTACATAGAGAGAAGTGTTACTTCTCAGGTATTTCTAATGCTTACTAATATAAGTAAATATCAGAACAGATATATAGTTACTTTAAGAATAAGTACAGTTTAAAATAGTAGTCTGCTGTTTTTACTGAATTGTAAAAAGAATACATTTATCTTTCCGTAGCACGATGAAACGTACCACGGCACATTTTTTTGATCACCTGGCTGAAAAGCAGACAAAACATCATGAAATGAGTGTGCTGATTTGGAATTTTGAGCTGCCTTTCCTATGTCTAATTTGCAAACCTCAGTGTTGTTATTTACAGATAATTAAGAGATTAATTACTTGCCTGCTGAAAGGTACCCAGGATACCCCTCTTCCAATAAAAATTGGAAGTGTGTTCTCCACAAGAAAATAGAGATCCAGGGGACAAAAAAAAACATAAAGGGTAAAAGGACAGAAGTAGGAGACGAGAACAGCAATAGGCTGAAACTTTCAGACTCAGGTGATAACCATGCAACTTCTGGTTAGACGTTATCCAGGACTCTCTATCACATTTGATCTGCAAAAAACCCCCCAGGAAGTCAGCCCTGTCTGGTGGGTCAGGATCAGCTACCTTGTGTTTCACCACTTTTGGGCCTAGTGTTTGACCTCAGCAGTCAAGTCCCATTTGGAAGCAAATCAGTCCTGAGCTGAGTCCTGAGGTGTCAGCAATTTTATCTGAATTATGAAGATTCCCTTCAGGGGACACATGGCAATGAATCCACTGCTTGAAGAAAGTTTTTTTTTTTTTTTTCTCTTTCCAAAATGTTTTATGTTCTTACTATCTGTAATTTAATAACTCCTTTTTTTTCTCTTTTTATCAAAGTGCCTTTGTAGAAATTTGATTCCTGCATTCTTTATGTAAATGATGGTTTTTTTTTCTGAAATAGAAAATATTCTATAAGAAGTGCTTGTAAGTTAAATGGTGGTTTGTCATACTGAGGGAATACAGAGGAAGATTAGGATAATGAGCGACTTGGAGTGACTAGAGTGACTTTGCTAATATATGGATTTTTTTTCTCCTTCACTTGTTTATTCTTTTTTGGAAAGAATACTTACTGTCCATTTTGGAGAGTGTCTAATTTCGTAATAGGCTGGTAGAAAATTGTATCCAGTTTCTTGCAGAATTGTCATGGAATCTGAATATGTCTTTACTGTAAAAACAACAAAGCTAGCTGAAAGTAAATATCTTGACATGACTAACACAGCATAAAATAACCAAAAGTTTGTTTCTTAAGCAGGAATTAATATGACTGTATAATCCATTGCTCACATCTCACCCAAACAGCCAAGTCATTATACTCTGGATGTTACCTTGAAACAAGGAATCTGTGTTGGGAAACTCTGTATACCTGCGTTATAACCTAAAATCGAGAATTGGAAGGGCAAGGCCAACAAATTTAGTATGCTTCTCATATCATTCCCTTGGCTTATTTCTTATTTATAGAAGTCTTACAGTGGAGAAAATTAAAACTTCAAACCTATTTCTTATTATCCTCATGCTTAAATAATATGTTACATGCAAAAACCCTAGGTTTCCACCTCAATAATTTCAATTTTTTAATTTTTATTTTTAATAAATCTACACCTCTTTATTTATACTGAAAATGTTGATCATTGCAAAGAATGTGAACCTTATAACTTTAGAATATTTTATATTAATTGTTTTGAAAGCATGCATGTTTCATTTTGACCTACATTTCTTTCATTGCTTGCTTGTCTATTCCCTGAAATTAGGATAAATAAGTCCACACTTTTTCTGTCCAATAAGATAGTTGGAGAATCTTCAGTTATAAATATTCTGAATTTCTGTAGAGTTCCTGTACATTAAGAACAACAACAAAAAGTGTTATCTGAATTTTCTATGTTTAATGTGCGCTGCCTTAAACTACTTGTTTTTTCCTTGCCTGCTCTTTCAAGATGCCAATTAGGAATAATGGGAAGCAAGGGGTAGGCTAAGCATTGCAGTGCCTTGTTGTGTCTCTCTGTCCGTGACTATTCCAGCCAACAGTTTAAAGCATTTGTTGCCTGATCATGCTCCCATTGAAGTTAATTGGGGTTTTGCTATTAGGTTTGATGGGAGTAAGATTGGGGTCTGCACTGTTGTTTTTGTCATTGTTTTTTCTTGTCTGTGAAATTGCCACCCATCCATGCATGTGTTTGCCAGGTTTGTGTTGTTTTCACCAATGGGCTTGTTCTTCTGGTGTTTCAGGCTAAGTATTAACAACAGGGAAACAAAAAGGATTATTGGGTAAACTGTCTGCTGAAAGCTTTTTTTTTTTTTTTTGCATTTATTGGTTTGTCTTTTAAAACAGTACTTCATAAAACTAAACTTTTTAAATTATTAGTATTAAACAGCATTTGAAAAACAGTTGATGATACAGGTTTCTATATAGATTTCTACATCTATGTCTATGTATGGAGAAAGAGGAGGAATACGATTTATTAAGAAATTGTATCTTTGAAAGAGTTTAACAACTTAAAAGGAATAAAGTGAATTACAAGATGTTTTTTTAATTACATAAAAATTAAAGAATATGGCAAAATACATGTGTTAAAAATAATTATTTAATAATTCCTCCCACTGTCAAGCTCTGAGAAGATAACACCTGAAAAGAATTTTAGGAAGACTACAAGGATATTTCCATTACTTTTTAGTGCTTGTTTAAAAAAAAATCACCTAGCAGTAATACCCATAATCCTTTTTATTGAAAATTTGAACTCCGAGGCTAAGGAACTAAAATTCTTAAATCTATGTAAGGTATTGTTATACTTATTCGTTTTTAAATATTGATTCTGAAGGCTCATGAAGCTGAAGAGGAGGCACGGATGAATCCGGAATTCGCAGACAGAATGAAACAGCTTGACAAAGAGGCTTCATACTATAGAGAAGAATGTGGCAAAGCACAGGCTGAGGTTGACAGACTTCTAGAAATACTCAAGGAAGTAGAGAATGAGAAGAATGACAAAGATAAGAAAATTGCTGAGTTAGAAAGGTAATTCTTGTATTATTTGTCTTATGTTGAGCGGCATTTTTTTATGTGATCTTCATTAAAAAGCATAGCAGTTAAGAGTAGATATGCTTTTTGACGATGTGTTGGTGATGTTTCGTGAATTGAAATGTCAGAAATGGAAAAAAAATCACATCTCCTGTTTTTTCACTTTAAAGTGTTTGAGAGTTTCCACCTTCCCTCCCCCCCCACATGAAAGGAACATACACAGGAAAAGATAATTTCAATATACAGTGAAAAGAACCATACTGGAAAAGCAACATTAGGGGAATAACATTCTTTCTACTGATTCTCATTTAGTAAGCAGTAAATCAAAACTGTCCCTGCAGATATATCTTCAGCAGGAACAGCATCACTAGTTTTCAGAAATCCTGGCAGGTATTGGTAAGTATTTCTAAGCAGTCTCATGCTTCTAACTCTATTTTGGTGATTTTACAGTGTTTCTCCCTTCTGAGTATTTTCAGATGCTGACCAGATTTTCTTTTGTCTTATTTCTGAGGAGGTTGTACAGTTTCTCTTTAATGGAGATAATGAATTTTGGGGATCCATTTATTTCACTCTCCCTGAAACTAAATAATGCTCTGAAGCTCCTGTAGGTTATGCTGCAATTTACTTGATCTTTACAAATTTCTGAATATCTGATTTCTTCTTTCCCATCCTGTCTATAGGAAGAAGGAATTTAAATGAAATTAATGAAAGATGAAATTTTATTTTTAATTATTTTATAAAAAGATTTTCTAGCGATCAAGTTGGAAGACAAGAGCTTGATAGTACCAATACTGGTATTTTAAGGATTGCATCATTATTGGTTGTTCCAGTCAAGACACAGCATTGCACTCTCCCATCAAGGAAAATTACCAGGAAAGAGGGAGAATATCTGTGGGAATTGTTGGCTACCATGCAGGAAGGGAAACAGCCATCACCAAAAGGGAATGGCACAGAGCTTCCTCAAGTGATGAGACCTTACCAGCCTTCACAATTATCTGTTGATTCCTCTGCATACATCTGGCAAACATTTGCTTTAATAATAAGGAAATGCATGTAGCTATCAGTCTTTGGGCTTATCCTATATTGAGAACTAAGACCTCAAATTTAAATGGAAAAATCAAGATTTGTGCTGAAAATATAATTGTTTGCTTAAGGACAGCTTTGTTAGCAGCTCATGCTTTTACTATCCATCAGGAAAGATTTAGAATACAGTGCTGTTTGTGTGGATTTTAATATGTAAGGCAGATATTGGAGGAGGTATTAGTGGAACTGTGATCACTTTGTACTCCGTGAATGTGATGTCTGCATGAACTTCAAAATTCTAAAGTAGGATATGGGAAAAAGGAACGGGATTAGTGAATCTGTGTCGTTGTGAAAGTGCTGGCATTTCCCTCAGTGTGGATGTTTTAGGGGCAATTGCAGACCTAAGCTGTAATACAGTGATTCTAGGTGTGATACCCTCGTGATATCTAGTTGATACCCTCGTTAGGCTCTAAAACTTACTGAGCTATTGGGTGATAGTAGAAGCAAGAGTAGGCAGGCTAGACTTTAATGCAAGAGCGTAATCTTAAGATCACTTGATGCATTTAATGATTTAAAATAATTAAAATTAAAAGATGACCACAATAATGTAGTTATTGGGGATCTAAAATTTGTAGTAATGATTATTTAAGTATTTTATATTAAAAAGAGCAGAGAAGCTATATATATATATATATATATATATATATATATATATATAGGAATGCATTTCTTAGAATTAAAGTGAAAATTATCCATTCCAAAAGAACAAATGGGCCAAAAGGAGCAGAGAGTCATCGTGTAAAACAGATTCTGTAATGGCAAAAATGGCTGTTTTTATGTTAATCTGTTTGCAAATTTGATGTACTGAGTGAAATTTTGTGTCACTGATTTCCAGTCCCTTATTGTCCATGAGGGTGCCAATCATGTACTGACTGTTTCGTAAGTAATCTGGTGCCACTGAGTATGCCTAGAGTTTTTGATCAGGGTATGCTATTCTCTGAATGTGGTCAAGTAGAGAAGCTTTGTTATGAACAGCTACATGCTTCTGTAATGCTTACAGTAAAAAGACTGTGGTCTGACCAGCCAAGAACAGTAGTATATTGCAATTTTGGCACTCATCCTGCTCTAAGATTTGTTAGCAAATTCTATTAAGTTTAATGAAGCTTCTTACTTGATGTAAGTTACGTGCAAGTTAAAGATTAATTTGAAATCCCCATGTATAGAATTTACATGTTAACTGTTATAAAATAAAAGGATTAACTTGAGTCATCTATTTTTGACTTCATCATTGGGAGATGGAAATTATTTATGCCTTTTCTTGGTAACAGAATCTTAAAGGTACTTTCCACCCTAAGTGAACAGAGGCACAAAGGGAGAAACAGTGCAGCAAGGACAGCAATATAAAAGTATAATAGGGCAATGGGGCGTCTCACTCTTCTTACTAATCAGGCTCACGTAAGGTCTCTCTGATGTTTGTTCTTCTCCTGCTTCTTCAAATTCTGAAAACATTAACTTAAAGATGTAAATCTGTATATAACTGTCCCACCTGTTGGTGTCTCTTCAGAGGAATGATGTTGAAATTCCCTTTCCTAGAGGGTTAGGTTGAGTGCAAGTCCTGTACTTTTTATGAAGTGCTGCTGCTTTTTTTCCTTGTAATATCTATTTGATTGCCTCATTATTGAAGGTAAGAGGTGGAGCAAAGCTCAGCTTACCCACTTTATGTGAAGCTTTGTGAAAACAACTGCAGCTTTAACAGAAACACATTTGCAAATGTTCTCTCCTAATTCTGCCCTTTTATTTTTTTTTTAATCATACAATGTGCTCTAGGTTCTTTTCTCTTCTTACCTTTGTCCTTTTTTCCTTTGTCCTTTTTTTTTATCCTGCTCAGAAGCTACATATATTCAACATAATGTAGCATTATTGCTACATAATTGCTTTTGACTTCCTCAACATAAATTATCAACATTTATCACCATAAATGATTTATTTATCCCCATTCTCACCAGAGAACCAGCTCTAAATGAGGGATAATTTTTGAAAACAGTTTAAGAAGAGAGTGGGTGAATTTGCTTATGGTAGTGCCATAGTGTCAAGAATGTGTTGTGTTAATCCAAAATTAAATGGGTATAAATTGCCCGTTGATTTATCTTAAAAAAGAAAGACATGGTGGTCTTTATATTAGTCATCCTCAGGGACATAAAAATGGGAAAAGGCTGATAGTGAGACAAGGACCAGGACTAGCACGAGTTACCTACTTCCTTCCCAGCTGGCTGTCTGGTCATTGATAAATGCAGTAATCCTATCAGATTGGTGCTGATTGAAGAGTGAAACGCTGGAGCTTGTTGATGGAGGGATAAGAAGATAGGAGCTTGGATATGTTTTTATTTTAATGGCATTCAATGGCAAATGGTCAGTCATTTGCTTGATTTAGTAAAACTTCCAAGTAAAGGCTATAAAAGTGTGAAAGTTCCTTGAAAAATATTGGTTTTGTTCTTTTTTTTTTTTTTTAATTGCAGTGCATAGTGTAGTAAATAATTGCTATTAAGGCTAGATGACCAAGTAATGAAGAGAAAAGAAGGAATAAAAAAAGGGACCCAGTTAATGTGTGACCTGAGTTGTGGTACCACATTTTTGTCATTACTACTCTTAGAGATAGGTTATGAAAAAGCTGTTCATCCATTTTTTTTTTCTCAAATGCGGTGTCACAGATTATACTTTTTTACACTGCAGTCAGAAGCATACTGATTATTTGATGCAGAAATAACATTTTTAAGGGCTGCATAATTTTAATTGACTGTGTCACATTTAAGATCACTTTTTGCAGGTATTCAGTGTGGATAGCTCCCAGTTTTGCATCTTCCATTATAAGTTTTCTGTGATGCTCTCTTGGTGTAGCTTTGGTGGTATTCAGATTATAATTAATTTTAACAGAATCACAGAATGGTTAAAGTTGGAAGGGACTTCTAGAGATCTAGTCCAATGCCCCTGCTACAGCAAGGACACCTAGAAAAAATTATTTTGAATTGCTTTGTATCTGAATTGTAATGAAAATAAAAAATCCACACAACACTAACAATTGAAGAACAGCCAGAAAAAACAGTGTATTGAAAAATTGTATTTTAAAAAGTTTTTTTTTGTCTTTTTTTTAAATTTACCTTTCATAAATGAATGGAAAAAAATGTGTACCAGTGACACTGCAAAGATTAGTCTACCTTGGTTTAAGGCAGGGATTTATTTTGTTATAGTTAATTGCAAGGGCATGTTAGATGTTTTGGAACAAGTAAGTTATCAAACATCCAGATATTTTCAGCTAAGTATTAACCTTATACTTGGGATAAAAAAAAAAATGCTGTCAGCCTGAGAAGCGACTGTATTTTCTGGAGTCGAGGGTTCTCTGTTTCTTTGGTCATTGGTAGGTCCAGTGCTTGGTGAACTTCAACCTGACATCTCTGAACAAGCTGTCAAATTGTGTATCTGTGTTGGCTTCCATTAGAAGCCTCGATGAACGTGGGCCATCAAACCCATGTTGGTTCACAAAAGACTTCACAGCATATGAGATGCTTTTGTGGCAGGGCGTGCTACCAGATTGTCTATACCTAATTTGTTTGCTTCTTTTGGTACAGGTGTGGATAGGATGACTGTAAATGTGCAAATTCCACAAATGACAAGGTGCCATTTTACTTTAAAATTTCTGTTTTGTTTGAAACTCAGCAAGAAATACAGGAATACAGAAAACAGAGGAATACACATGCACAGGAATTTTATTTTATTTTTTGCTCTCCTTTTTCTGTTTTGGAAAAAAAGACTGCTTATATAACATCTGCTTGTTATATATTTAAAGAACTAATATGTTCCTACCTTTATTCTCTTTTGTTGTCTTCTTCCCTATCTGTTTTTCTCCAAACTGCTGCTTTCATCCCTACTCCAACCAGCTTGACTTCCAGGTCAGTATTTTCTGCTCTCCTACTTACTTGCTCCTTCCTCAGCCAGCGTTTTCATTGATATTTCTTTATTTTATTTTATTTTATACTTTTTCCCTGTCCAAATTCCTATTAATAAATTCAGTTTCCTTCCCTTTCCCTTTCCTCTTTTCTTTTTTTTTTTTTTGTTAATGTTAGACACTATTATGAGGCTCTTGGTTGTTCCACTTCTAGATCAGGAACTTATCTCAATAATGAATGCTCTGTTTTTTTTTTTCTTTTTTTAAAGAAAATAGTGCTCATTAACAACATACTGAATTTGTATGTTCTTGGGTAGAAGGGTTTTTTTTCCTCTTTTTTCAGTTTTGATTATCTTTGCTTAGGAATTCATCTTTCAGAAAAACTTATGGATAGACAGCCCAGTCAAGTCATGAATTGGGCAATAAATAATATATGAAGAGATTTATAGTTAAATTCAGAGAATTAGTCTTACTTTTACTGTCATGACTTTTACTATTATTGCAAACGTAATAGGATAAGATGAATTGATTTAGCTTTTGGTTCAAAAAATTCCAGCTGTTTGAACTGGCCAGGTTCAGCACCAGTCTGTTACTGCAAGGGAGATCTAGGGATACATATGTATTTTCTGTGCAGGGTTTGCATACTGCATGTTCTGGCCAGATGCAAGTTTTGTTTTCTTCCACATTTTAGATCAGCTGTGCTGGTATTTACACTCATATGTTGTTTTTGAGTAGCATACCGGGGCATATGAACGATTGGATAATGTTCTTGTAGACTCAACAGATGTAGATGCCAATTTCCTCTGCTCCTGGGGTAGCGTGAGTCTTTCTGTGGACGTCAATCTTGTGACCATAGGTGAAAAAATATGAACCTAGGCAAGCTCCTGTCCTCCTGATTCTTTTTCCTTGTCAACTCATGCAGAGTTCTTGTGACTTTTCCCATTGTGTAGTATGACGCACCCCAAAACATTGCTTACTAGCTTGGAACAGTACTGCAAAAACTACTGTGAGACCTGAGATCTAGATTATTCAGAAATTAGCTGAAGACTTGATGTGGTGCTTTTTTTCTACTAAAATGCAGGTATTCTAGTGCTTTCTACTAGAGGATTCTATGGTTCCAAGAATCCAAGAATCAGTTCTGGGCAGAGAAAAGGGTTTAAATTGCAGACAGATAGTTTCAGGTGTCAAAGCTCCTGGTATCAAATTGTCATGTGGCACATTAGGCTAAAATTATGGCAAAGCTCCATTCGTGTTCAGATCTGACCTTTTATGGTAATGCAATTTTTTTTGTGCGGCATTATTCTTCCTCCATATAGAAGCAGAGCTCTCCATTTTGACAGCTTTTGTGTATTAGTCTTGAAGCTAAATTCTCATCTGCTTTTCAGAAAGGATTTGAGTACCTTGAAACCATCTGTCAGAGGATGATTCATTAATAAAATATTGATAAGATACTTATTGCCTGCACATCACAATTACTAGTTATTTTCCAGATAGCAAACTCTGTTACCACAATTTGATTCTTATTGCAATGAATTACATGAACAGTGACTTGCATTTTATTATATATCAGGCAATTTTTAAAAGTATTTGAATGGATAGTGGTTATACTTGAGTTGTACAAATATTGGGGAAAAAATAGCCTTTCCTTCAGCCACTAATTAATTAGAGGCGTTTGCTTTGGGATAGACTTTGAAGTTAGTATCCAAATGACCATTATAGCATTTCTTTCAGAACATATTCAACATTTATTGAAAATTTCACTAGCCAGAGAGAGCTTAAAGGAAGGTATTATGTTGTGCGGTTGTCATTATGGTTGGTTTCATTGGAATTCAGTGATTGGTATGCAGAAACATTTGTTCAGCAGTTGGAGGTGCAAATTCTGTTATGTTTTATTGACCTAAAAAACCAGCTGACCTTATTGAAGCAAACTGTCCTCATAGCCCTGCCAACTTTCATCCCTGGAGTCTTAGATAAGTTGTAGCGTATGATTGGAGTTTATTGTAGGATTTCAGTGGAGTGTTAAGGTTTCACAGCTTGAATCATCATTAAAGTCAAAACTTAATTTAAGAAACAGATCTATTAAATATTTAATTTCTGCTCATATGTATATTCTCGGTTACCATTTTATTCGTCTGTTTTACAGAACTTTTAGAACAGTTAGAAAAATGATGCATTTGTTTCATAGCAAGATGTGCTATTGATACTGAGGGCAAACAAGAAAATAAAATACATAATTATGTAAATACATACTTATATAATAATCTATATATATGTGTATGTTTCTACCTACATGATAAAAAAGTTCTATGCAAAAGAAACAATTCTATAACTTTTTTTTTCATTTAGCTTACAAGTTAAATGCACCCAACCTCTCCTGCCTGCAGCTAAACAGGAGATGGATGTTTTTCCTACACATGTAATACTCTGATCAGAGCTAAAAATTTTCCCACCAGCCTCTGAGGTGGCCTTTCTAATTGTTCCCATGGGAGGCAAAAGCTCAGGGAGATGTGCAAGGGAAGGTTTAACAGAGTTTTAAATTTAACTTGCGAGCCTTCCACGGTTTTGTCAAATGTCAGTTTGATGGTTCCAAGGGCAGAGTGATATGTTGTTAGAAGATAATTTCCCTGGAGAAAACGAGATAGTGTAGTAATGAAAACTGAGAGAATCTGTGATATACTTTACTCTTCAGAGAGTCTGGTTTGTCTGAGTGAGAAACATAGTTGTCATACTGGGTAACTGGCAGATTGCTCTCAGGTCTTTCTGTAATAGTCTGTTGGCTATATATATATATATGTATATATATATATATATATATTTAAAATCACCTTTTAAATATTTTGAAAGAGATGAAGATTTGATAAAGATCACTTTTGTTTCACTGACAAAATATATGTTTTTAATTTTTGTGTATTTACTTTTAATTTTATTTAAGAAATAGTAAAGTGTATTTCATTGGACTTGCATTTTATTGGCATGGAGTCAAATCATCATCTTTTACAAAATAAGCAGAATACCTAGAGATGAACAATGGGAAGGTAGCATTTATCAGCCTTGTGACTGCCTGAGGTACAGTGATGTCAGGATACCCTGTGTGTATGTGAGGAGACATTGTGAGATAGTGCAGTTCACCCTCTAAAACTGTGATTGAAATGAGACAGGGGAAATAAATTCAAGAGTTGCATAGGTGGTAGAATCACTGTTTCCACTCATGTCATTTGCTTCCATAATGCAGGAGCAGGAGTGAGATTGAAATGCTCTAATGTAAATTTATACTAAGGGAGGTTAGTGTGTTAAAACAAGAAAGAGGTGTACCTGATTTATTTGGAGGTCTGAATAGAGTTCTGACAAAGCATAGGAAGTTTGATTTATGTATTGAAGAGAATGGTGAGACTGATCCTGCGAACGGCTAGGTTGAGCCAGGAATTGCAGTAGGAGCGCCTGATACAGGAAGAAATTGCAGAGAAGCATGGAATGCAGCACGCTATGTCCGATCCTGTTTGCAGTTAATCTGAGGTGGCCATGCTGTAGAGAAGCTGGATGCAGAGAATAGCTGGAGTCAGGAGTTGCTGAAAAATTTTACCTGGGAACCAACTGGAAGAGACCTGATGAAGCAGCCGAAGGACTGACACTCCTTTGTCTGATTCGGCAGCAAACACCTTTCAGTTACTGGTTATGGTTATTCCTATTGTACCAATTAATAGCTAGCTGAGCAAGCAGTTGCCATATTAATTCAGAACAAATAATCCTTCTCATCTAATGTGCTGTTATCAGCAGTGTTGAAACACACACACACACGCACACAAAACGCAAAACACAAAAACAACAACAAAAAAGCCCTTAAGAATCAAATTCAGAGCAGTCTTTGGTATAGAAGAGAGATTTGTGTCTTCTAGTACAGATTTCACACATGTTCTTGTAAAGTGTCATCTGGTAAAAATATGTGGAGATAGACAGCAGTGCAGTGCCCTGTATTGGTGTTTCAGTGGTCACAGTGCTGACCATGTGTTGAAACAAAGTGATACGAACCGTAGTTTAGAAAGGAGGCTTCAGCAGGTCTTTTTCATGCATGCATTATCCTCATGTGGATATTTGTTGCATCTCTCTAGGGCTTTGGAGGGAACTGTGTCAGACTAAACACTTAAACAGAGATTCTGGAAAAGTTCCCAGAGTGTGCATTGGGTAAACTCTTCCTCCTGCATTTTTGTCATTGGAGGGAGAAATGTTCCTTCTGTGACACTCGCATAATTTCTGACATGAAAAGTCATTAGTTCTGTCATGGCAATCATATCTTCTTGTGGATGCTTTGGGAAGACTTGTCATACTGCAGCAATGTCTTAGATCTTCCAACTTTTGAAATAATGAGATTTAGGGAATGATAAAAGGATTCTTTCTATTTTCTTTGTCTCTTGAAGTATTAAAATCTGCTTGTTTGTGGTTTTTGAGACCTACCAATCCATGTTAGCTTCAAGTTTGCTGCTTTGTTCAAAACTTAACTAGACATATAATCCATTGATATCAGAAGCTGTGAATGTAAAGAAGAACATGAATATACTAAAGTTTGTTCTTCCACCCTGATTAGCAGTAAGTCCAATCCAGTGCCAGTGCAATGCCTTTTTGCTGTCTCTGCAGGACACATCTGCTCAAGTTTTCCTTTTTCCTTTTGTTTGTCTCTGAGCTTTTTATGTGAGTCTGTTAAAGTTTTATATTAAAAGCAGGGAGACTTCCAAATTCAAAAGAAGCAGAAGAGATGTTATTTAGAAAATGGTTTTATAGCTGAGAAATAAAAAATGGCAGATGATTTACACTTATGCTATACTTCAGTAATAGATGAATCAGAATGAGCCATGTCCTCATTAAAGTAAATAATCATTTGGCCACTTAAATTCTCAGAGCTTTCTTGTGTCATGAAGCACTATGAAATAATATAGAAGAGGCTATGGTATTTTATATATTCAAAGATCACGATTTTTGATATCATTTTAATTAAACTAGAAATATTTGTAGCAGCTCTGTTGTCATATTGCATATAAAGAAGTCAGAATAATCAAAGACACAAATCCCAACTGAAAGACTTACTCTGGAGGAGTAACCTATTAGAAGTGGTAAATTGCTTGCTTATGGGTTTGGAGCTTTTTAGGCTCCATTCTACATATGTTGCTTGTTCTGTGGGTTGAGTGTTTTGCAGTGGTGAATACACACTTTGTTTCTATGGCTTGTGGATCAACCCTGATAGGGCTCCAGCAAAATAATGTGCACTGGTGTATTTAGGTTTCCACCATGTATAGAGTATTCTGCTTTGAATATCCTTGCTGGGAGATACAGTGCCTTGCTTTGGCACTGTAGTGGTGAGACACCTCACCTCACTGAGAATTATCTTTCTCCTTCCAACCTTGGGCATCGCAGTTTTTTCTTGCTCTTAGCAGTGCACTGGGAATGAAAGGCAGTGACATTCAGTGTTGCTGACATGGGTCACATTTGCTGCTCACAGAACATAACCATTGTATAGGATGGGGAACGGACTTCGAAGTTTTGCAAAATAGTTTTTGTTTTACAAGGAAAAAGGCAAAGTGTTCCTGAAATAAAATATTATTTTATATGTTAATAAATTTTAGTTCCATTCTGCCTATGGTTATGGTTATCACTTCCTGCCCTTTTATATCAATACATAGAAGTGCATGAATAGTTCAGAGTGAAACAGGCAAGTGACCTTATTTGAATACGATCTGCATTGTAGAAGAGTTCCAGGCCCACTATCATTTTTTGCAGTTAGTAAAGTACGAGAAAGAATAGAAATTATTTGGAAGCTCAGCTCTTTGGACGTGTTGACTAATCAAAGTAATTGATTTCACAATTGGAATAGTTGTTTCTATTTTTGGATTAAAGATATACTTCAGTTGTTGGTCCTTGTGGCAATGTTATAAGACACTAAAAAGAAAATAACAAAGGTTAGGCATATGGAAGAAATGAAAAATTTAAGATTTTTTAAGATTTTAAAATTTAATATGTTTTGGATACTCCTTTTTTTTAGGCTGTGGAATGTAAGTCTGGATAAAAAAATCAAATACATTTAGAAATACATTCAAACTACAGTAGAGCAAGAAATTATTTCAGCATGTCATAAATTTGAAATGGACTAGAGTCTAATGTGAAATAAATTCAGCAGACAGCCAATAGAACTTCTCTTAAGAAAAATTTTGTTTATTTGAACTATGTCATGTTTTCTTTGTTAGGTCAAAATTTCAGCCTCTTGTGCATATAGACTTATCATGATGATACCTGTTTTTCCCAAAGAAATCCATCTATGAGTTGTAAATGAGTGAATAAATAGTGTCCCTGCATATTTCTATCAGGAGTGTGTCTGTCAATAACCCTCATCTCTTGTGATGTTTACAGTTTGCTCAAGTCTAGTCCATCTTTAATTTTTAGGCTTGTAAAAATGCAGTAGCAGATTTATTTGTATTCTAGGAAAATATTAGCAATAATACTTAACTTAGCATCTATTTCAAAGGGGATTTTATCTCTCAGATTTTAGTGAAATTGGGTCTTAAAATTAATAATTACTAAAAAAAAAAAAAAAACACCCCTCGTCCCCAACACATGCTGTTGTTTCATAGTCTTAGCTCAGTTAATAGATCAAATAGGAACATTTATGCGCTTTCAATTTTTAAAACAGTGAGAACTGTTGGAAATATTTCTGCTGAGCCTTGCTGAAGTAATGTAGTTCAGAATGGACACTCACATGGACAGGATTTAAAGGATCAGGTCTTCTGCATGACTAGCTACTGAGATCCAGAGTGCCCAGTAAATTGTTAAGATAATCTTTGTTTCCTGAACATGAATTCTTTGTGAAGATAGAGAATATTTAAAAAGAAGGAAGACATGATCTGTTTTTTCTTAAAACTTTAAAAGTACAAATAGAGCAATAAGTGAAGAGATTTGAATATTTAAAATGAATGTGCAGGGTTATATTTTAAAATAGATTTCTGGAGATTATTTTTAAATTTTTTGACTAAATTGTGATTTTTTTCTTAATATACAAATATGATTGTTTTATTAAAAACATTTTCTGTTTATGTTTCATATCAGTTGTGCCCTGCTTTTTTAATTTGTCCTTATATAAAACAATTTAAAAAGTTTATAACCTATCTATATTACTATCCCATTACTATTATCCCATCTATATTACTCTAATACTTGAATATTGCATATTTAGTTTTAAAATTAGCAGGGAGGTCTGAAGGTTTGGGCATCCTGGAGAATTTTCTGGTTGATTTTTCTAATAGGTAGTCCCATTATAATGTAGTGTACTGATGTAATGAAAAGTACTACACATACATATTCCTCAAGAAAATGATAAAATTTTGCTCTTAGGAATATTTTGCCTGTCTGCATTTTTTGGATGCTTTGGAAGGAAAAAAAAAGTAGAAAAAAAATGTCTTTGAGCTATAGAATAAAGGCTATACTAGGCATGAAATACTTATTTTTGGCTGACGTTACCTAGTTTTTGGCCAAGGTATGCAGGTGCCTAATTAAAACTGGGGATTTAGTGTAATAACTTTCTGTAGTTATCAGAGAAGAAGGTCTTGGAGTATAGTCTCTAGTTGCACACAACTAAAATGAACTCTGAAAGATACATGTCTGCTGACACTACATGTTAATATTTATTTTTAAAAGGTGGACTAAGTGAATTACCTGTAGTATACTCTGAATTAATTTGCAAGTTCTTCCAAAAGGATAAGATAAATTGAACATAGTTAAACATAGTCATTAGTGATGCTTGTACAAGTAAGAACACAGTGTTACAATGTTTTGATATTTGTATTCCTGCTGACTTAAGTTCTGTTGGAATCTCCATGGCGCTAATGTCTATTTCTTACAAAAAAAACTTTTTTATTTAAAAACTAAATAATACTGTTTAGCTTTTAAGGACTATGGTGACTACTGTACAGGGGTGCATGGGCATGTTGAACTTCCTCCTGCACTGTTTGTGCAGTCAGTTTATGGTGCTCTAAGTCCTTTGCTCCAAACTTTGCAAGAGACAGTCACGGGGTGGTATAGCAGCTTTTGTCTTTTCACTTCATCCCTCTTGTTCAGATATAAAATGTTCTAAGTGTGCCTGAATGTTTGGCAGTTTAATCCGCTCATCCTTCACTGGTATCAGAAATCTGATCCTGATTCCTGTGCTCTTGGTAGACTAGTGCTTCTGTTAGGAAAGTGTTCCTGGATACTGAGGCAAATGGATATACTCATTTCTGTGATTTTGATGCCTGGTTTTAAGTGTAGTGCCCAGCTGAGATGTGGATGGCTGTGGAGCCTTCTGTACATTATTTTTGCTGAAAAAACATAGCTGCAGTCTTATCGTGCATGTAGGGTTTAGAGAAATATCTGACACCAATGTGTAGTTGAGTGGTAAATAATTTCAGTTCAGCATAAGATAATAGATATCCATCTTCAATATAACTGAAACATAACTTGAAGAAAGCTGTATATTTCATCTTACTACTTTATGGGCAGTTACAACATCAAAGAAAAAAGAGTACTTTTGCATATATATTCATTTTTACTGCTTTTAATTTTAGTACCAGAATATGGTTAACGTGAGATGGTTAAGGTCTTTTCTACTGTTTACACCCCTACAACATGCATTACAGGTTTTGAAAACATGTATCTTAAACAGTAATGTTTTATTTATTTTATTCTGTCTAATGAATTTTGTGGTCTCAGCTTTAAATTGAAACTGTTTGGCAGAACATATGAAAGTAACTCTTCCTGATAAAAAATAACATAGACTCAATTATGCACATTAGCACAGCTACTAGTAAAATATGTGGCTATTTTGTATCCCATATGGTAAAGGCATATGATATTTTCTATTGGTTGTGTATTCTTCCCAAATATTTTTTTATTTCTTGTGCATCATTGATTATTTTTCCGGATCTTCCATTGTATTCATAACAATTTGAAAAACAGAGATGTGTGAAAATATACCATAGCCAGCATACTGGAAAAATGTACTGGATTTTTTATGTATAACACACACACACACACACACACACA
>JAUBNY010000656.1:221351-244338 GCA_032275445.1 Crypturellus soui | reverse complement strand
AACTTTGGTAAGTTCAGTGAGTTTGGTTTTGATTTCCAAATCTACTGTAATAGCAAAAACTTGTAATGCTATTGAAGGGCTGACTACAGCTATTTGTTGCCCATCCATATAAAGCAGCAGACAGCAAAAATCTGATGGCATGTCTGGAAAGCCAGTTTATGAAATTGGATATTTTCAAAGTACCCCAATACTAGATATTATACCCACATGTTAGTTTGAAACATTAAGAATTTGCATGTAATAATATTCCCATATGTCTTATCAAGTAGCTTTCAATGGAAACTAGATGTATATTTCTGTCTGTAATTTTCAGAAATAAAACTGTCAAGTGAAGCTTAATAGAATCATATCTGTTTTAATCCAGAAACGCTGCTCCATGGAAGTTTATGACAAGTATCATGCAGTTGCATGTCACAAGGGGGAAATAGGGACTAGCCTGAACAGAAAGTAAAAAGATCTAATAGCCTGTTCCGCTGTGGTCTGCCCATCTCCTGAATATTTTGGCCTTTTCTTTTGGTTTATCTGCTGAAAAAAGTTTTTGATTGCCCTAATTTTTTAAATGATTGGATCATTGTCACAATTCTCTTATAGGTAGACTGGATAGAAAATCCTGGGCAGAACTGTACACACTGAAAAGATTTTTCACTGAAAAAGGATTGTTTTTGAGTGAGATGCCATAGATACTGTATAGTCTTCAGTGATTTCAAGGGTCATGACCATGCAACTTAATCAGTGCTCAGAGCCTAAAATGTCATGAAATAGACTGTGTGCACATATACGTTCTCCACATGTTGTTATTCTACTCTTCCAAACTGAGTCCAGAACCTGAGCCTGAATTGCCCACTGAACATAATGAGGAAAGGGGACAAGAATTCTGTTTTTTCAATAGTTTTGTATGCGCATGCCTGGATAATCTGTCTTAGATGATGAATAACGCATGATCAGGAGAAAATTTATCAAAAGAAATAGGATGATTGGGTAGTTAATATTACAACATTGTCTGCTAGTTTGCAAGAGATACCACAACTATTTGGCATGAATCCTCAACCTGGAATTGGCTCTTTATTTTTTAACTCTGTGCTTCAGTATATAGTTCTCATCTCTATGATAGTTCTAGAAATACAAAATACACTGAAGACATAGCACAGTGCCATATGTTATGTCTGTATTTCTTAAAATAAAGTAGAAACATGGCCTAAACAACTGGTATACCTGACATTCATTTATTATGATTTTCTCTTAATGCAATGTATTTCCTAATATATTGTCTCAAAGGCTTAGGAACTATAATGTTAATAAAAAGAGGAAGCTAGGGAATGAGATGAAGTCTTGCAAATAAAAATGAGCAGAGCAGTGTAATCTGTTCGGAGACAGAGGAAACAGTTGTGACTATTATGCAGACAGGCATTAGTGTACATAGCTGACATAAGGCAGGAGAGAATTCGTTGCATAAACACACAGTTTTGTATTTATTAGTGCTGAAATACATATCTAGCTCAACCTGCTAAGAGCTTAAAATCATGAGTTATTGTATTAAAAGCAAATTCTAGGTAGAGCATGTATCTGAAGTTGGGCCTGTGCCTCTCTGAAAGGCTTTAATAATTTGGAACGTGTAGGGGGTGTTCTGCATGTGTCCTTCAGAGGGCTGTTCATTATTGTGGGAGAAGATGGAAGGAGGTTGGGTTTTTGTGTTTGACACCATTCTTCTTTGATCTCCATGTGTGTGCATGAAATGCACATAGTTTTCTAGCTCATATGTGTAGGTGTTTCGTGCTTCTTCCCATCTGTAGATAGACAGTAAGTGGAAATAAGAGAATTATTTTAACTTTCATCCTCTATAGTACAAGCAACATATATCCCTTAGGACATGTAAATGAAGGTATGTTGAACTTGAGAAATATGTACAGAGAAGAAAAGAATGATGAGCTTTGGTCTTTCCTTGCTGTGGTGGTCGTGATGTTAGGATGACTGATCCTGCATACAAACAGCTTAAAAGAACAGTTGGATTGTTGCAAGTTCACATTAAGATCAGTTGCAACAAGTTTTTCAGTCTTTAAGTTAAACAAGAATCATATACTTTTTGATATCAGTTTAGTGAGAAATTGAGAAGATGGAATAGGTAAAGGGAATGAATGAAGTTTTCCCGTAAAGCTGCCATATTTCTTTTCATGGAAAATGCAGAATAATAAGTGAATTTTAATGTAGTCATGATGAATTTAAAATCTTATTTTACCAGAATTTTTGTACAATACAGCAGAAGCTTAGTGGTGCAACTGACATGAAGAGATAATGGCTGTGATGGTCTTGTGTTGTATAAGTCTTATTTAATATGGTAGCCCCTGCAGAGGCATTTTCAACAATAAAGTTCTTACCTCAGTTTCACACTAAATTGTAATTGTTTTGGTTGTATGCATTTGCTGTTACAGAGTCAGACAATTTCAAGTGAAAGTGAGCAGTTATTGTAATTTGGGGCTGAATTTTGTGTATCTCTTATGCTAATGAACTAACATATAAAGAAATGTAAAAGCCAATATTTTATGCTACCTTCTGGAATACCTCTGCAGAATTCTCTTCAAAAAGAAGATGCAATGTCTCTTCAAAACTAAAGTATGTCCTTGTTTGCTTCTGTTCCCAGGTTATCAGGTCCTGGGGTGCTGTAAAATTCTACACCTCCCCCCACCCCCACTGGTTAAGCTGAAGCTTTGTCTATTTGCAAGATCGGTGTTCAAATACATATCAAGTAGTTTTATCCAAGTTATATCCATATAAAGCAAGAGGTATGAAATAGCAAAAGGACAGAACCCAGCACAGTAGGTTACACAACTGTATGCATTAGTGATACGTTCAGGGGTGTTTCCTTTGCTGTGTCATTGCTGCTTTAATTATAGTTGGATTTTGCCAAGATAGGAATTGTAGCTAATAACTGCAACCTCAGAAATGTCCAGCCTTCAGCAAAATGGAAAGTTTATTATGAGTTTCACACAGTTTAGGTAACTTTACTGCTTTTTCTTTCTAAATATCTAAGAAAAAGGCAGGAAATGCATTTTCTGAAGACAGTTTTCATGTAGCTGAACATAAATTTGTAATGGACTATCTACATTTTGGTGAAAGTAAGACTGAAAACGTTTTTTTTTGTGACATGTTGATAACTGAGCTATAAAAAGTCTTAGAGTTGAGGCTCTGTCTGAGGGTAATAGAAAATCTGAGCAAGCCTATGATAATTTAGTGCGATATATTAAAAAATGATTATTGGACTAGATGTGCATCATACTTACAAAAATCAGACTAATCAATGCAACACACATTAGACTATTGAAGACCCAACTAATGTACATATATTTAGATTTATGATATAGTATAATTGCATATATATGCAAATTCAGACCTTAAACATGGGTGGACATGAAGGAATTTTCTCCTCTTGGCCTGTGGAAGCTCCCTAAGTTGCGGATAAATTCCATATGTGTTGCTGAAATGTGTGTTGAACTTCAGCCAGTGGTTTAAGGTTATGTTGAAGAAAATATTTCTAAAAGGTTTCAGATGAAGAAAAGTATTTGAGAATCTACAGAGGGTAGGAAGGTTGATTGGTTGGTCTGGGGATCAATACCACAAGTGTTTTTTTTCTTTGGGGATTTACTTTGACATTTGTTTTCGTTGTGCAGGGTAATCCCCAGAAGCCAAAACTACTCTTATTCTAAAATGTCCCTATAGACAATCTATGAAAATCTCACTTGAAAATCAGTTTCTACTAGATTCACAGTCTCTTAAATGTTTTTTAGTTTGCCATAATTGGTGGGCTGACAGAAATGACTCAGTGTTCTGTGCTATGTCTTTTAATAGCTATAAGAATAATAATAAAAAAAAAGTAGGTTAAAAAGAAATCAGCACAACTCTTATGTATTTGTCCTGTCTTTTCTTTTGTCTAGAGTATTACATTATATGTGTATGTATAAAATAACATACAGCAACATAATTATTTTCAGCATTGTCTTAGCAGTGGCTCCCTCAATGTCTTCAGAACCCAGGAACAGAACCTGCGTGTCTTGATTTTCAAACACAGTTAAATTTGGTTAGAAAATTGGGAACTGCAATTGTTGAGAAATATTTTATGTTTGGATTAAATAATTCAATTATTTATACTATGTGCCTTAAATGTATTATTAGCTGAAAAGGGGATATATGAAGAGGTGTTGGAATAAAAAGCTCTCCTTGGAAAAGAAGGAGAAAAAAAAAAGAAACAATAAGAAACAGGAAAAACTTAATGGGATACACCTTTTTTTTTTTTTTTTTTTTTTTTTTTTTTTTTCTCAGTGCTTATGTAATAACTCACACATGTGGGACTCCTGTAGTCTCCAGGGGGCAATCACATTCAACATGTATCAAAAGAAATAGTTCAGTTAAACCAACTCTCCATACCCAGCAATAATTACCACAGGTTTACACTGAGATATAGTTGCAAAAGGTTAGTCAGTAGGGCATCTGCAAATCAAGTTATATGTCAACTCTACATCAATAACCTCATTATAATAGATGTTAGTATTTCAACACATGACTGTCCAATATAGCCAGCCACATATAGTTCATTTTTAACTTTAGCGTTGACTTATAGCTTGTCTAATATTTTACGAAGTTATGTATTTAAATACCCTATATTATATAAATTATAATCAATGACAAAAACAATTTAGACTGAAATTCTGCAAAGTGAAAATGAAATGAAATATCTGATCCTATTTGTGTAGCTGTTTTCAAAATAAGATGAATATAGGAAGTTTTTATCCTGTAATACAAAAGTAGCATAACAAAAATTTGTGTGTTGATTAAACAATTGTTTAAATGTCACCTATACTTTATTTTCCCAAACAAATGTTATTTTCCTTTAAGAACTGCATCACTAAAGACTTTTTTATATTCATTGCTTATAATTTATATGTGTGTATATATATTTTTTTGATAAGGTTTGATAGCCTGATTAAAAATATAGAAAGCTTTCTTACAAACCTCCTTGTGGTCTGCTTGAACCTGAGATATCTAGCTAACGTACTGCTGCTGTTTGTCACTCTCTGTAGACCTTTTTGAACAGTAGGCAGGGCTCTTAACACATCTCCTCTGTAACAGAAGTTCGGCTTGAGGGAGCCTAACTGCAGGTACTCTTTTTGGTTACTGACAGGCTATATTCCTGCTGCTTACCTTTTGTGCAAATGTTCTATAATAGCCTTTAGACTGTTATTTACAGACTATCCAGTCTTACAGCCTAGAAGAACGAAAGTGAGGGAGGAGGAGGAGATGAGCGTGCTTCTTTTATGGAATCTTGTCTAGAACACACCATACCTTAGAATGTGTCTTTTAAGTTGCATTTTATAAGTGCATCTTTGCGTGAAGGAGCTTTTACATAATAGATAAAATCAGAATGTTTTGGGACAAAATCACATAATTTGTTACACTCTACTGATTTATTTTGAATTGCTTGGTTAGAGCTGGACAGAATCTGGCCAGACAAATTAGTCCAGTGGAATATATAAATCAAGAGAAAAGGACTCGATTTTTCACATATCGAGCTTGAACCATGAGAACAAACAAATAAAACTTTAAATTATACATTCAACAAATGTAATACATAATGCATAATCAAATCAAACACAATGAGGAACCGATGTTGGCCACCTGCCTACATTTATAGTTACTGAAAGCCAAATCATGACTTCTTAACCATGGAAATAAGAGAATAATTTTTCCTATATTGCAATATATGCAATTTAAAACAGTATGGAAAAGCTCATTTGTTACTTTATGGAAAGGTAAATCTTTCATTCTTCAGCTAAGAAATCACACCTTTTACATCATGTGACTTATAGATTCCAAAGTATTTTACAAAATAGAATGTATTTTACAATTACAAAGCAATACATTCCCTTTTTTGTTTGTATTTCTAGAAACTACGACATAAAGAAAAGCAAAATTTTGGGCAAGGTGGTTCTGATTGCTGATGGCAGCATTTAGGAGCATAAACTGAGTCTTAGTATGTCCAGTGTTATGTTTTTGGACGGCTAACAGTGAAGATTTTCCAAGGGGTGGGTTAGTCATGATGCTGAAAATGTTTGCTAGTGAAGTGCTGCAGAGTGAGGCACTTGCTGGAGATGAATTTGATCTAATGTTTGGTCCAGTGTGAGGGAAAGCAACAGTGGTATATTCAATTGTAAGATCAGTCTTTAAGATGTAAAAGATGAGAAAGACTTTACAACATATTAAATAGTTTACAGCAACTAACTGGATAGCTTTACCTTGCTCTTGTTTTGCTTTTCTATGCATGATCTCTAAGTGTATCTCTACTGTATGAGTAGTGGCATTTGCAGTTTAGATTTCTTTTATAATATATATTTTTTTTTGAAATGGATTATCAACCTTAAGTATTCTATGATCAAGGTAATCGGATCATTTGATTTCAAATATCAAAAGAAAACCAATACTGGTGTGCAGTATATCAAATTGTTTAGAAAGCTGATTTTTATCAGCTCCTTCAAGCTAGGATATTTTCTGCCTAGTATTGTTTTTTTTCTTCTGCTGCTTCTATTTTTATTTTTCAATGTATCTTTTTTTGGGGAAAGAGTCTGTTCTGCTTTCTGCAGCTGGAAGAGACTTCTTTCCAAGAAATACCTTGGAGCAAGTTCCTTGAAATGTGGAAATTGTCAAAGTTGCAATGTTTTTATTAGATAAACTAGATAAACACAAGTGGAATTCTTTTTCCCTTAATGCCTATCTTAACTGTCAATGAACTTAATTAAAATTATTATTTTGATGTGAATGAACAATATGATGAACAAGATGAATAATAACTTTGCATCTTAAATGCCAGAATTATGCACAGAACACAGTATGTATTTTAAAGAGCATGGAGAATTTGCCCTATGGAGATAGGGAACTCAGCTGCATTCCTTATCAAAGACACCCCAATTTACTGCCTTCTAAAAAAACAGACATTCTGTGAATTTCTGTGGATGTTTTAGTGACATTAATTAGAAATGCTTTTAAAAATACCTTGTTCTTTATTGGATTTGGGTTATATTTAGCAATATTATTCTGTTTCACAAAGTCATATTTCTTTTCACAGTTCATATTGGCATAATGAAAGAACCATTTTACACCTACTCTTTAGCTGTCACATAGCTCCATCATATTGAGAAATACCATAATTTATTCATCTAGAAGCTAAAGCAAAGATAAAAGCCAGGTGTAGCACTCTCACTTTTTTTAAAAGAGACTTCAAAGGCACTTTATAACAATGTGAACAGTGTGTCAGATTGTGATATGAGCGCTGCAGTCCCTTCATTTTGATATAGAATTTTGTGCTTTCCTACATAAGGGATGAATTTCTGGCTCTAGTAAAGTTAATGGAGTTTGTTAATGGGATTTTTGCCAATGCCTTGGCAGGCAAAGATTTCTCACCTGAGGTAATAATTAAAAAAACAAAGCAAAGCTTTTAGACACACACTCACACACACAGTCATATCCCTTTATATCTGAGCTGCTGCTGGAAATTGTAATTTGTGAGAGTCTTTCCACAATCAGCTGTAGGGTTTGTTAGGATTGATTTTTCTGTTTGGAAGTTCTTTCTTTTATGAAAGTGTTTGGTTGCCAATTCTAACAAATATTACTTCTGTTAATGTTGGAAATGCCTTATAAAACTGATATCTGATTCTTTAGATCGATTTTAATTTAACAGTCCAATTTAGTCCAATGTTAAAAGTATATAAATCTAAAATTTGATTACTGTTGCTTTTTTTGTTATTTATGCTATATTTTAATCCAAGAAACTGTCTTTTGTATAAATTGTGAGCAGCTGGATTGATGCTCTCTTCTCTGTAGTTATTTAATGTTTTCAGTAAAATAAGGCAACTGAATGCTAGCTGGTGTTGAATAAGTGGAAAAAAAATGGAAATCTGATTCAAGAATTAGGGATCTTGAGTCATTCTGTAGAAGCTGTCATATTGTACCTGGATTCAGTCTCTGTGCTGGAATTATTAGAACCACAGAATATATTGTATTAAATTCAAAAATGGAAATGGCACAAAAATAAGAAAGCTGGTAAAAATAAATGAAAAGAGACAGTAAAAGGAGTAAAATCTTTGCAGGCATTATGAAGGCTGTTTAAAGAAAATTATATTGCTCGCTCAGAGGAAATGGATCCTGCCTATCAAAAACTGCTTTAGGAAGGCTAAACAGAAACCAGTATAGTTAAACAGCAGGATAAAAGAAGCTATCAAAAACAAAAGTCCATCCTTCAAAAAAGCAAAGTTTGTCCAGGGATCATAAAACCTGGCAAGTAAAATGTAAAAAGCACAAATAGGCAGACCATGAAACACGTTTCGCACAAATAGGAGCAAGTCATGAAAGGCATTCAAACTAATAGTTTTCCAGTGTGTCAGAAGATGGAACCCTGCCAGAGAATCTATAGAGCCAAAGATGATCAAGAAGTAGAAAGAATGCTTTCAGAAAATAAGGCTGTGTGGTCAAATAAACAAAATTTGTTTCTCTTATTCTCACAGAAGTGACTCTTGAAGAGTTTCTGCTTCTGGAACCCTGTTTACAGCCAAAGTGCTGGAAGATTTATCTCAAAGTGAGGTGACAGTAGGAGATGTTATAGAGTAATTAACAAACTAACACTATCATCCTTGTAGGATCATTGGATTGCAGAGTAGTTCAGTTCAAAGTAGGTCACTGAGTTGAGCCTGTTCAAAGGAGGGCCAGGTTGTGGTCACACCAGGTGGCTCTCACAACCAAGCTGTTTTCATTCAGAAGTCTTAAGAGATTCAAGATAAAATATATAAATTTGTAGCTCTGGTGTGTAACTTGCTTAAAATTTCTTCTTACTAAATGACTGGAAGGTGACTAACATGTTGAGAGCTTTTATAAAGGGTTCCAGGGAAATTTTGGAAAACTACCAGTCACTGACATCTGTATTGGACTAATCAAGTGAGACAGTATTTAAAAGATAGAATTAGTGGGCACAGGGTTAAATATGTTAATGGAGAAAAAATGTATATTTGCTAAAATTAAGTCATTCTTTATGAGTTCACAAGTCATGGCATACTTCAGAAGTGCCCTAGGAACCTGTGTGTTGACCTGCAGTGTCCAGCGTGTCTATCAAAGACCTGGAAAAGAGAGTGAATAGTTTCATGGCAGAATTTCTGTGGCTGGCTGTGAAGAAAAGCAAAAGGATCACTTGATACTAAGAAACTGTGTGATAAAAACAGCATGAAATTAGATTTTAATTAACAGCAACTTTTTAACACACAGCTAACAGTTGCTGCTGAAGAAAATTATTTGTATCTGTAGTATTGTTATATGAAAATGTTGGAATGATGCTACAAATGAAAAGTGAGGAACACGGAGAAATACTAAAAAAGGAACAGGAAACAGGAGACATCATCGTAATGATACTGCATAGACTTGCTGTCTGCCTACATCTTCAGCATCGTGTGTAGTACAGTTCTTTCAACTAAAAAAAAAAAGGAATGTGACAGAAACAGAGGTATGAAAAGAGCATGATCAAAAGTATAGAAAAGGCATTTTAGATGAACAATGATAAAATAGATTACTATTTTTCAAAGGGGAAAAGAGATGATGGAAAAAGCAGTAGAATCCTGCGTGTCATAGAGAAATGGAACAAAGGTCTTTGTCAGTGTGAAAAAGGTCATCAGATTAACAGTAGGCAGATTCAGAGCAAATCTGCATATATTTTCATTGTCATGTGGCTTGTCAAGATGCTATGTCTAATGTAATGGATACTGTTTTTTTTACATGAGCAAAAATGTGACCAGATGATCCATTTGGAGGGGCTAAAAACAGATCGCTGGCTTTACTGATCTGTTACTGATCACTGCTAATGAAGGACTGGGTGGACTGGGTAATCATTATGTTTGGTTTTATGGTAACATTTGCAATGGATACCTGTTTTGCTTTGACAAATTGTTTTCTGGTAAATGAATCTAAGTATGAGCAATATGCATTACTCTAGCCTTTAAAATTTTCAAACACATTGACGACAAAAGAAAAAGTAAACAAATACTTGGGAAAATGGCCATCATGAACTGAATCTGAGTATTGCAGAAACAATATCACAATTTTCAGTCAGAATTCTACCCATTGGTGTGTGCTCACAGCTGCTATTGTGTGTAATTTAGGAGTACTCTTACAGCTGCATCTTTCTCACAGTTGTGCCTTTGAATGCCATCTAGTTATTAGTCTTATTTATTGTTTGTAAAAGTTTAGATGTACCAAAGAGGTGTAGTAGTCTGAGCTTGAAGCTATCAGGTCTTAGGTAATTACAAGTGCTTCACAGTAACTGAAAAATATCTTTGATAAGGTAGACATTTGAAAATATGTTCCTTGCTCTATGTACTGGTTTCTCATTTTGCTTTGAGTGCAGGGTTGAAGTTCTGTCTTCAAAGATGTCAGTGTTGTGGGCCTGGATTGGCTTCTGGTTGAGGGTCCCACTCTGTGATTTATTTTTGGCATTATACTTAGGAGAAGAGGAAAACTCATCCGAAGTTGTCTGTAGATGCATTTGAGACTGGGGAATGAAATTCCTGAGAAAAATAGGAACTAGGATGAAATTCAGCATCACCCACTCCAAGAACAAGGAGTGTTTATTTGAGAATGAGAAAACCAGTGAGATGTGAAGGTATGTAATCATTAAATGCAATACTGGCTGCAAACAGCTTATTTGTTAGTGGGAAGAGTGTAGTGAAAAAGATTATGCAGAACAGAAAGAGCATTTTGGCAAACTCTAACTGATTTATGAAGGTAGGAGGAACTCTGCAGGTTTTTGTGTTTTTGACCCTAAACCTCCAAGAATATGTTGGATTCAGCCAAGTTTCACTTTAAGTTTTTGGCTTCCTTTAAGCCCAGAAGTCAAAGCAACATTTGGGATATGAACCTAAGCCAAAGAAAAGGTTTGGATGAACCGTACAAATCATAACAGCCAAGTTTCACGCAACTGTAATTATCATAATGATTTTTCCCCTTTCATTCTTTCTTTACACTATTTTACAGAGCTGCTTTTCTGTTTCTTAATGGATAGGAGTATCTCCTTTCTGTAAAAGGCTCTTACTGTATGCATTTATGGAGATGAAAAGTGTGAGCTCAAAGCTTTTGTCCCTCATTTTTCTATTGCAGAATTTGAATGAAGAGGCTGCAGATGTCACATAAGATGACGAAGTGTCTTCATGCCCATTTTTGAAACATTGTGAAATATTTTGTTCTGTCTCTGTGATGGAAATGTTAGTGATATTTGGCCCTCCTTGTGGATTTGAAAATATGAGATGATATAATTAAGATGTTCGAAATACCAAGCTGTTAAAGAAAATGAAACAGTTTGAGCTTTTACTACTGCTTCTAAAAGTATTACTTAAAATGTGGTAATGCAAATACAATTTTCCATGGAGACAGCTATGTCTGTGCATATATTTGAATGGTGCACATCCTGCATCTTATTTGGAACTTAGGAAACTGAGGGATATTATATGTTTAAACTGCTGGTCTGAGAGCATTTTTCAAATCCATAGTCTTTGTATGCACATCAGACAATATGCACATGGTAAATGATATGCATGCCATATGGGTTTTAGGACGTTAGAACCATAGAGTTCCCCTTCCTTTTTTTTTTTCCCCCCTTATATCATATGGTCAAATAAAAGCCATATTATTCTCTATATTATTAAGAGGCCATGTTTGCGGCCCTGTTTATAATATTACAAAACTGATTACACTTTCCACTGATTAAGCTTTCCTCTGGCCTAAAATTTTCCTGGTTACGTTTAACTTGCCATTTAAAAAAAAAAAAAAAAAAAAGTGTATGGAGGGGAGGGATTTGCAGCAGAACAGATGATTTTTGAATTATAGAGTTCTGAAAACTTCACATGTAACCTTAGCCAAATATAGCAACTCAGAATTGCTGAGTTTGATGTTCGTTTTGAAAGCCTAGCTTTCCAGAATTTTATTATATATATCAGGAAGATGTTAACTGGAAAGAATATTTACAGTTCTAACTGACCATATCCCAAATCAATATGCAGTTTCATGATAGACTTACTTTTGACATTGGCTGAACTGTCCAGGATGTATCTGAAAATAATAAATTTAGTGTCCTCTTCTTCACTTTGTATAATGCCATAATTATTCTAATACTCAAAAGCTGAAGCTATGCTACTGATGAAATGTGAATTAACATTAGGTCCTTATTTCATCTCTGAGTTTTGTTAGGGAACTACTGTTTGTTTCTAATTCATGAAGAGGAAAGAAGACCAGTGAGAGTGGATGGAGACAGAAACTTGTATCTGCTAGGACTAGGTAGTAGGAGGGACTGGGAAAATAATTTTCTGAGAAGATGATGAGAGGAGGAGGAAATAAAAAGTCTGCTAATCAATGAATATTATGTGTTCAACCCTATTTATCTTTTTCTACTACTTTTCAGGGCAGGTTCTGCATTAGTGCCGTGCTTTAGTTCTGTTGTTGTCTCTCCTTTCAATGGGAAGTCAGTATCTGAAAGGGATTAGGGAGAGAGGCTGTTTCATGCTGTGGCTATCTTCTTTATTGATGAACATACTAGTATTGCACATCTTAACTAGTTGATGCTACAACACCAGGTTAGAAGTGAGACGCAGGCATGTGTACACGGTGAAAGTGTGGGTGTAACAGAGCTGATTAGATTCCCTAATCCTACACGCTGTACACCAAAAACTTTGCCTCTGGGATCCACAAGGCTCAAAGCTGGAAAATCATAACTTGGCAGGTGGAAAATGGGGTCTTTGGATTGTTCTCCAAGTAGGAAAATGACACTCCCTCTAGAGAGCCTGTGGGTGAGTCTGAGTAAGCCATGGAGCATACATGTCTTCATGTGCCATGAAGCCCAGTCTAGACAACTGTGTTTGAGCTGTTTGCTAGATGTGACTCAATGTGGCAGTCCGTTTCATATATGGACAAGGATGTCTCAGGATAAAAAGATCAAGTCTTACCAGCATCTGTTTTAAAAAAAGCAAAACAAGAAACAAAACAAAAAATCTCCCACCAAAATAATCAAATGACTGTAACCAAAGAACCAAGTTAAAAGGAGAGGATGTTTTACTGACATCAGTGCCTTCAATGATTTTGAACAGAGATAAGTATAAACTATTTTTTGCTGAATGTGTTTAAGAAATATATATATATATGATTACAAGAAAAATCATCTGGTTACAGAACGAGAAATACTTAACTGAGAAGCCTAATATTTTGAATATCTATTATTACCAAAGCATGAAATAAGAAGTGTTTAATTCAGTATTTTTGGTGTACTCCAAAATGGCAGCTTGATTGAATTGTTTTATGAATCATCTGTCCTGTGGTGGTTTCTTTGGAGATAAATGTGTTTCCTGAGATTTTCATATGATCTTGTATGTGATTATTGCACTTCAGTAAAGTTATTAAAAATGTAATGATATGGTGTATTTATACATTTTAAATTACAGTGTTGTCAAGGAAAAATGTGCATGGACCCTATCTTAAGATTTAGAGTAAGGCTCTTCTGTCTATATTACTGTATAACAGAGAATTAAGAGTATATGCCCATTCTTATCTCTACTCACAGCTGTATTTAAGCAGCTAATACACATTTCTATAAACAGTTTGATTTATAGGCCAAGCTGGCCACTGAAAAGTCTTTTTGAGGGTAGGAAGCATGCTATTCTTAGATCACAAACTAGCAGCTCCTGTTGTCATTTTGTTGTTTAGTACTAACCATTTTGTTCTCCATAATAACTGTCTTTTCAATTTATTTTGTTCTTTCCTAACTATTTGTTTTATTTTCGTGAAACTGCCAGGACCTTTTGATTATCTTTTTTTAGTTACTACTCTTTGATAGGCTTTCCTGATTTTAAGCAGAAGCATAGAGGAATTTCACAAGCATTTTTTCTTCTATTCTGAAATCCTTGGGCGTTTAAGAACTATAGAATTGTGGCCAAGATTTCTTCACTCTATGCAGAAGAATGACTGAGAATTTTCTGCCCAACATGAATCATGCATTTGTATAAACACTTTTTACCTTGAGTGTTTTTTATAGTTAGTTCTAAGCAAATTTATACATATCTAAAGTTCTGAGGCTGAATCAGTGTACCCTGTGTGATGTAACTGTGTAATTTTTAGATATTTGTCCAGAATTAATATTATATTAAGCTGTGTATCATCCTTGTAGTTTTTAAGCCTATTGCCTGCTAATGACCTTGGATACCTATAGTTCTTCAGCTGTAAAAAGTACTGAACAACAGTTTCTAAATCATCTTCTCTGTAGGGAAATAAATTTATAATCTCTCAAATCTTCTCTTGTGTGTTTTCTGGGCTATAAAGTCCTGCTGCACAGCTTGCCTCTTCAAATGGCGGATGTGTTTAAGAAGCTTGTCTTTCTTAGATTGGGAACTAGGTTATTTTCAAATGATTTTTGGCAAGCCGTCATTGTTCTTACTAGTACTATTTTTATCCTAAAAAATAAGATAAACAGATTTTTTTAAAAAAATACCTTAGAGAATTAGGCTTGGAAGGGATGTGAAGACATCTTCTAGGGAATCTATAGTGCTAAATAAGGGTCACTCATACCTGTGTTTTTCTTGCCTACCTTCTTACTGACCTCTGTAATAGCTTTGTTCAGGGTCCATTCATGGAGATTAAACATTTTCTCTAATATCATAACTAAATCTCTGTAATTTCAGACATTTATTTCATGTCTTATCCATATTAGACATAGTGAGCTGATTATTTCCTCTCCTTTGTGATAGCCTGTGTGTGCATCTGAAAATGACTATTAATTGCACATCCGTTTTCTTATCTTGAAGCTGATAGACCCTAATTCTTTCAGTCTTACCTATGGTTCGTGATTCTAGTATTCTGATTGTCTTTATTACTTTTCTTTGTAGTCTTTCCAGTTTATTCACATCTTTGAGCCAATAAAACTGGATCCAGTTTCCTGTGGAAGTCTTGCCAATGCCAAAGAAAAAAGGATTATTCTTGTGTATATGCATCTTTCTATTGTGCTTTTTTTGCAACAACATGATACTGTTGACTTGTCACTTTGGTCTCTTGATACTTCCAAATAAGAGTAAGCCTAAAACTGTTTAGCTTCCTTCTTTCAGCATAACTTCAGTCATTTTGTTTGCCTGTGAGTTTATTATTTATTACTTTCCTTTTAAAAAATGTTGCAAAATGAAATGAATAATGCTGTCACCACTAATACCAAGTGTGTGTACATTGAAAATATCAGTAGGATAGTATAGGAGGCACTTCATAATTGTGATAGTTAAGGATCCCAGTGGGGTTTGCTATCTACCAGCATCCAGTAACTTTAGCACAGACAGGTGGAAAAGGATGAAGGAAATATAGTTGTAGCCTCAGGCAGACACTCAGCTAATGCAGCTGTTTCATGCATTCTGGCAACATGACTAAGTTAAAATCAAATAACATTCCTTATGCCAATATTTCTTACCTGCATATGAAACCACTTGTCTTTCATTTTGCAAAAACATGATAATTCAAAGAGCATTAAAAAATGTACTGTTTCTCACACAGAATTTATATCTTGCAGCTGCACACTAATCCAAGTGAAATGGAGTAGAGTTTCACTTTATCAGCCAATCATAACTTTAAACTGTTTTTACAATTCATCGTGCAGTTTTTAAAGCCAGATTTAAGTCTGTGTATGAAAAATAGTCTACTTGATGTATGAAACCATAGATTAGTCAATACGTATTTAAAGAAGTACTTCAGTAATAACAGAAAAATGGCTTTAGCGAGTTTATGTACTAAACTCTGAATGGTACACTTGAAATGCAAGTGGCATGCTATCGCTGCAGTTATGAATATATATATATGTAAAGGGTAGCTGAAACATATGGTTAATTTGTGTTCATATATGCTCTGATCAGGATCAGAGTACTGTTTTACATCTGTTGTATTCAGATGATTATTCTCTTCCACATTCAAGTTTCCTAATAGGCCTAAGAACAATTTTGCACCAAATGGAAGACGGAGTGTCTGGTGTCCACAGAATGTGTTTGCTGATCCCCTAGTTGGGATCACTTGAGGAAAGCAAACCAACAGATACCTAGTTGAGGTAGTGGCTAGGTAGATGTTAGGATGCTCTCTTTGGCCCCTCTAGATGCTTGGCTGACAACTCAATTGTGCCTCTCTCTTGGGAAAGCCATGTCTGTGCCCTTATGGCCCATTCAGTGCCCTATGAGGGATTATTAGAATTAAAGAATGATTAATTCCTTATATTAAGATTAAAGGAGGAAATTTGTCATAACGTGTCAGCAGCATGTTGCTGTACCACAGCTGTGCTCAACTTAGGTGTGCTGTCATGCACTGTTTTGGTAGCCAATTCTTAAGTAGGACTTAGAAAAGATGACATCTATGAGTATAAGTATGATCAAGCTTTATGCCTTCTCTCTCTTTTCTTTTTTTTTTTCCCAAAATCTGCTTAATAGACCAGAAATGTAGCTAATTGATGCCTGTTATATTTATCTATTATTTTTGCTGTCATCAAGCTGCTAAACATATTACTATTCAGCATTTTTGTATGACTAACTCCTTTCCTATTTCAACTCTCTTTTTTTAAAGTCACTTCCTGCTTTGCAATATTTTCTGGAAAAAAGTTGAGAATACTTAAATACCTTAAACAGGTTTTTTAAGTTAACAAATCTGCTATAATTATTCTTCAGGCTGCCTCTGGCTCCATGGTTTAAAGCTATCAGAGTTTACTGTTTTGTGAAAAATATGTTTTACTTTGTTTGGACATGCTTGTCATAAGTTTCTCAGTATATCATTATCCTATAAAACCTCCCACTGGCAGCGTCTGGCAGAAAAAAATATAGTGTAAACTATAGAAGACCTAATGGCAGCTTCCTGCCAACTTTCATTCCTGAATCAACAACACTTGTTTTTGTTTTTGATTTTGTAAAAATATGCCACAATTTACTCTTTTGTATAAGCTTGCTAGTTTTATTTATCAGCCTAGTAGAGCATATATCCACATCTTCTACATTCTTCTATTTTTTTCTCCTTTTCATTCCATGATATCTGCATTTTTGGTCATACCACCAGTGAGTGTTTGCACACATAAATTATACACCGAAAAACACTCATCGCTATAAAATTTACTGCTTCTAATATCTTTCTCATGAACAGTTGTGTTTATTTCTGAGTTGACTTCTCTGGTAAAGACAGCAATGCTCTTAGTTTTGCTTCAGTTTTTTGTTTTTTCAGGACTTCCATTTTAGATATTACAGTGTGTATGGGACCATGTGGGTTTTTACTATAAACTTGTTTTGGGAATATTAACATGGTTTTAGTTTCTAAATGCAACTCTGAAATAATAGTGGGTTGCTATCTGTGTTAGCTGTACTGCTTCTACCCTGTTGAAGCCAATGGCAGGAAGTGCGGCACCATTCATCGTGCCGAACAGGTATAATTGTTTTTCGCTCTCCTCCCAATTTGG
The DNA here is from genome assembly GCA_032275445.1 of Crypturellus soui. Lineage (NCBI taxonomy): Eukaryota > Metazoa > Chordata > Aves > Tinamiformes > Tinamidae > Crypturellus > Crypturellus soui. The sequence goes on along the minus strand of JAUBNY010000656.1, from coordinate 226,820 downwards.
ATATAATGCTGGGGTAGGGGAGGGGATTGCTCTCCTTCAAGAGAACATTTTTTTTTATACTGACTATTTTTTTCTTCCTTTGAAGTAGATTACTGAGTAGGATTGCATGAAGTGCCTTAAGATATGTCTTGGGTCAAGCTATATTTATAAAGCAGTACAGTAGGATCCCAGTTATTCAAACAACTTGTACAACACTAAATTTGTCTGGATATCTCATAGTTTGTATCGCAAAGAGTCACAGGAAGACATGTTAACAGTTCATTAGCTACAGCAGGGCAGTTGGTTAACCAGGATCATGCTGTTAATGTTTAGCTTTTTGTTGATCAAATCCATTATGAATGTAGAAAGATTATAATTATTTTCTGTCCATTTATAGAAGTATTCTTTAATATTACACTATCAAATGAATTTACAGAATTGCCATTACTTTTGATATTTTGTCATATACAATAGATTTTAGAAAAGTGGCACAATCAATCACCAAAAAGCTGTACTGAAAAAGCCAATTTACGAGAAAGTTCTTAAGGTATAGAGCTGTAAAAAATTAAGTGCCCATCTTTCTTCCTATTTAAGAAAATATTCAAAACAGATTTTTATATATATTTGGTTAGCTCTGTTGTCTAATTCTTGCATCGTTTTCCTTTCTTAGCCTAAGGAAAAGGAACAGAGCATACCAATGATAATTTGGTATCACAGAGCAGCTGAATTAAGTGACATTATATTGTTACATTTCTGAAAAGTAAGATATTATTAGGAGATACTTTTATGTCAACATACAAAATGAGTTAATGCCGCTGGATTTCTCAGTTTTTCTCAGTATCACTTATACTCAACAAATAGAAAAAGTACAGCTTTTGAAGAAAAAGGACCTGGAATTCCATACTGCTGGTTGCTTCTAGTAAATGAAAGCTACTGAAATCTCCCACAATTCTGTATAGAGGTGTTCCTGTGGAATTCATCTCTGTGCAGGAAGGGAGTTTAGATGAACCTTATGTGCTCACTGAAGTGATTTTGAAGGTCCTATGCATGCACCAAGTAACTGGAGAAATTAGATATTTGGGAATGGAAATTGGTGGTCTTCCAGGCAATATGGGATCTGAAAGTGCTAAATCCTTTAATAAATAAACCTTGATTCAGACTGGAATGTCTTGGCTTGATCTTAAAGGTGATATTATGAGGGACTTCTAGCTGTTGACTAGCCTCAGAGATAATTATCTGCACATTCCAATCTTGTTTTGCCATCAGCAGTGCCTGAGGTCTAAATGAAGCAAATGTTATTTCCACTGGAAATATATTATATTTAGACTATCCTCCTATCCAAATATTTCAAGTATTATTTGCATCCTGGTGGAAATATGAAGTATAAAATAATTAAATAACTATATAACCAGCTTCTTAAAGTGTCTTAATATATTTAAGACGAGAGCTATGATTTCAACCATCCTTGGTAGCTTTCTAAGCATGGTATTAGATGGGGTGGGAACACAGTTAAATTTCGTGTGTTTCTATCTGAATTATCCTTTGGAGCAAGGCATAAGGCTTTCTTTACCATCCTTTCCTGAATATTTTGGAGGTGAGATCTCTTAATATGTCATTAAGGATTTTGCTTGTAATGTAGATCAGATGCTTAGTATTCATTTACTGTAACACCTATTGGAGCTAATTTAAGATATCAAATAGCCCACCTGAAACAGTGAATATATAATTTTAAGCATAAGAAGAATCATCTTTAAGTAGCAAGGACCTCAAAATGGATGGAAATTCTCTTCTGTTTATGAGAAAAAAATACTTAATTCAGAATACCTACATGCTTAGTTAACAGATAAGACATCTAAACATTTTTGATTTTGTTTCATATGTTTTACCTGGACTACTAAAAAGAGAACTCTGATGCTTTATGGTATTTAGTAAAATGCTAGGTGTAGCAGTGTTCTGTACCAAAGTGTGTGCTTGTGGGTAAAGGCCTGTACAAAGTTGCAAAAGACAGAAAGTGTTAGTCTTCTGTGAACATACATTTGTTCATAAACTCTCTCTAATACAGTTTTAAGGTATCCTTAGCTTTTCTGTTCACTGCTAGGTGCCCTAGAACTTAATGACTGTTTCGGATGCGCAGCATGTCAGGACATGGTCTCTGACACCAAATCTTTTTCTGGGTGAGGAGAACGTAATAAAAAATTACGTGCAAATGAAGTAACATAAATCTGATGAGAGTTAATTTACAGAATTTGAACTGTGGCAAAAGTACTTAACACGAAAGGTCCAGCAGACCCAAAATACATTTCTGACCAATCTGGTTTAAAGTATTTACCTATATCAAGGTCAGTTTAAACCTCCCTGCTGAATGTTTTGGAGTCCTATCATTTAGCTTGACTTCTTAAAGTCTATATATTTTACCTGAAAATACAGCCAATAATACCAACGTGTTCATCTTTCTTTTCTGTTTATACTCTTCTGATTTTTGCTTTATGTGGGAAAGAGCCTGAGACAATAGCTAGGAAAGCAAACTTTTGGCTAGGAAAATAAGGGTAGCTCATGTTAGTTAAGGAATCTCATTCGCAACAAACTCTGCCTAATTTATGTACAGCATAAGAAGTTGCCTTATCACACTTGTTGCACATTGCACATAGAACTTATACACAGGCTGAGTGATAATTTTGAAAACCAAAAAGTAGTTGGGAAATCAATCAATTCCTATAGGGAAATTCTATTAGAATATTTCAGCGGTGGCATCTTTGGGCCGAGAAGATAGTAAGAGTAAGACTAAAAGCGCCACTTAATTAAGTGAATGTATGAAGTAGAAGTTAAGTCGTAGCGCTCCAAGAAGAATAAGCAAATCTTCTATTATAACCTAGACCAGCAGTTTTGGAAGAGAATATGGAAGAGGGAGACTTGGTTCAGCAGGTTCTGGTAGCTTCCTGAAGAGGCAACTCTCTGATAGATATATTCAGAAGCTGAAAAGGGACTAAAATAGATGGAGAAAATTGGATCCCAGCATGTCCTACTGGCGGAAGTACTCACACAGAGGAATCGGAGCAAAGAAGCAAGTGAATTTGAAGAATGAGAGTCAACTGCCATTTTTTTGTTGCCATTCTTATTATTTTCTTGCTTCTGATGGATGTTGTGATAGAATAAGCAAGCTGGGATATAACCAGGATGATATGAGTGATAGTACAAATTTTATAATATTCTTCCCTTCCTCCTCCATTTTTAAGTCTAGCAAAACAAAATATGTCAATCAACAGAAATACATTGCCAAATGGACATATGACTGCTACGGCATTAAATGCTCATGAGAATGTGTTTTCAGTGTCGGCTTTTTGCTTTTGTTGCATGGAAATGAATATGTTCAGCATTTTTGTTTTTCCTGGAAATATTTTTATTCTTTGGTAACTGCTGCCCTTGTTCACCATCAGAGGTGATGAGTTTTCCAGGAGCCAATTTTAAGTAAAACCATTATTCAAACTTCCTCCTCCTTTCAAAGAACGATTGAGGAAAACTTTGTGATTTCAAAGGAACAGTGTTTTTCCAGCTCTTCTCATCTGATTTTCCTCTCCTATATATGGGATCAGAGTATTTCCTTCCTAGTTTTATTCCTGCAAGGTGTGCATGTGTGTGTAATTCTGCTTCTTTCTCTTTGCAAAGTTGCTTGGCAGTGTTGCATGCTGTCTCTGCTCTCACCCAGGTGTAGTGCGGCTGATTTGGTGCGTAGGGCCAGAGCTCATAGAGGAAAAACTTGTGCTGATTGTGTGGGCTGTGTTTGAAATAGTTTATGGAACAGTTTGGACTTCTCCTCCTTTTCTTTTCCTGTGCTTCACCTCTGGCTCTACAAAAAAATATGAGTAGAAAGCTAACTAAAATATTATTTACTATAAGTATGTAATTATTAAGTAAGTATTAACTTGTATGTAAGTATTAGCATTTCTCAATTATATGCAGTAGCAATTGCTTTATTTTAATTTCTAAGTGTGTAGCATGTCCAGGTGTCACTGTGCCAGGCCTGTAAAAGAACAAATATGCAATATAGTTAAGTAAATAGGAAAAGCACATCTGCATTAAAACAAGAGTGCAGGTTCAGATTTATTAGGTATGAAATACTCAAATTTATTTTTAGAAGTCACACTACTAAAGATGATACCAAATTTCCTTCATACAGAAATTACCTTGTTACCGTTGTTGCACAAATCTTTTTATTTTTCTTTATGCATCTTACTGTTCTTTAATTTGTATAAAGACTGTTTTGAAAATATTATTTTCCACAAGTTGTCATGTAAGATTATCCAAGTGTTTTCATGCACCAGCATAACCTTAATAAGTGTTAACTTTTTCACAATGTGTAAGCACATTGCAGTATGCGCAAAAATTCTCTAATGTGCATAAACGACCTCTTTTTGCAGTAAGACTTTACACATGCCATGTGATTCTCTGATGTCTTTGGAAACATTCTAAGGAAGAAGCATTTCTAACTTTAATAATATATTGGGATTATGGATTTTAAAAAGCAGCGAAGTAGCTTTGTGCTGTGTAACCTAACAAGTGTGCTAAGAATCAACTTTTGGCAAGAAAACTTGCAGTTTGCCCTCTCTCCCTGAAGTTGACCTGGTGGATGAAATAGTAGATGTGTGTATGATTCTAGGCATGCCTTCTCCAAAGATCAACATTTGTACACACTTTAGTCACCTTTTATACGCAGTGCTATTGACATTAACCAGAGAGGCCAGTCTGACAGCGCTGTACTTTAACACCAGCTAAAGAGTTGCTCTGCTCTACTTGCATGGTTTATCTAAAAGGACTCAACACTGAAATCACACAGCATAATTGTTTTCAGTCAAAAAGACTTCTCTTCCCGTTATAATATCCTGTAGGATGATTGAATGTTCCACAAAAATCAATGCTTGTTCAATAGCTAATTTAATTACATATTTTTTATGCTACTGGAAACACTAGGCAGAGCACTGTAATTTATCAATATATTACATCTAAATGTGCTTTCCTTTGCACAACTATAAAACACCTTTAATGCTACTTTTGTAATTAGTTTTTCATAGTATCGAGCAAGTGAAAATCAGAGCAGAATTGAAGCCACCAGTTGTTTACAACATCCCAGACTTGTTCAAATGAGACTGAGTGGAAAAAGAGAGGAGTAAACTAAATGAAAAAATATTGTATTTGGTACTGTTTCTGTAAGAAGTGGGATTGCACAATTGCTCAGGTGTCTGATCTTGTTTTCTTACGGGGAAGGTTTGGGTGATTTTTGAAGTTGAATGAGGCCTATGGTGAGGTAGGCTTTGACAGTGCGAGGTTTTCCTCAGAATAAGAATGTTTGTAGCTTGAATCTTACACCACTTTGAATAGTGCATCTTCACTGATGTGTTGGCAAGGTCAACTTTTCAATTTATTCTGGCATCACAGACGTCAGAATGTGACATTAGCTCTACCTGTAACTGCGTTTTGCTGCTAGTGAAGGAATTT
>JAUBNY010000656.1:171730-194581 GCA_032275445.1 Crypturellus soui | reverse complement strand
TACAATGATCTATTATTAAAATGAGAGCCCCACCTAGAGAGCCAATAGCCCAGTTCAGAGAGGAGAGCCAGAAGTGCCTCCACCAGCAGCAGCAACTGAGATCAGCTGGTGCGCTAACAAGCCCTTGATGGAAACATCTGGTGACAGGGCTTTCTCTGTGGAGGTCCCATGACTGTGGAATTTCTCTTGCACAGACACACACACATGATTTAACAAAGCCACGGCTTCTCTATCCTCAGGGTACAGTGTCAGGCTATTTCCTTTCCCAAGCAGAAGTCTTTTGCTGATGGTTGCATTGGCATCCAGAACTGTGTTTAAAGAACTATGCTTGAGGGGCATAGCTAGTGAAGCAAGAGAAGGAGCTGCTCTACAAGGTTACTTGGTTGTCCTCACCAGCTTCCTGCAACCGGCAGAGTCCTTGAATGCAGTGTTGGAAAGCTCTCCTGTCTGTCCGTGTGCCCATTATCCCACAGCTGCACACAGCTGGGGCTTAGACAGTTAAAATGTATATTCCCTCCTGTTCTGCATCCTGGATCATCTGCTGAAATCTCCCATTTCCCAGGGTCATGTTTTATTTTATCTCCTGACATCCCTGCCCCTTCTCCCCCATTTTTTGTATTGAAAGTGCAATTCTGCAATGCTTCTTTTCCTAGCTCTCCTGGCTTTACCACCAACAGTATCTGTGTCGTGTGTGTGTGTGTATCTGTGTAAATACTGTAATGTAGGAACACTTGAGCTTGCATAAATAGTTTAAATTGTTAGAAGCAGTCAAACTGCAGCAGCAGCAGAGAGAAGAACATATACTAATTGATTTACATCTGTGACCTGGTGTCATGCCTGATTGAGGGTAGGGGGAATTGCTAGTCTATTGAGTTGTCTATAGACAATAATATTTTTTCCCTAGAGTGTGGCAGTTTCTTTTAGGTGAAATCAGGTGAAATTTGCAAGTTATATATTCAGAAATATGTTTGGTAATATTGCATACATTTTGTATTATGAGCTATCAAATTAAACAAAACCTAGTGACTTCTGCATGCGGGTTATCTACAGCAGGCTAGAAATCAAGAGTACACAGTGTAAAAGTAGTATATTCAACGATGCTATGTGAATCGAATAAACAAAACAGAGAAGGGGGAATTAGTAGGTATTCCTGTAGCATGATCCAGGAATGTAACATAGTACTGGTAGCGTAATGTAGATACAAAGTAATTAATCCCCTTCCCCCTGCCCCCCTAAATTCTACTGTGCAAAGTAAATGTAAGAAATAAGTTCAGCTGAAGATAATTTTGTACTGACTTTTGAGTACTGTTTAACTTTGCTGGATCTTCTTATCTATGTGATGAAAATTTGTAGTGAAGCATACGATAAGGAGAAGCTGCTACTGTTTAAATGTCCAAAAAATTGTGCGTAAACTTCAGTCTAGAAGACTGCACCGCGTTACCTTTCAGCGTAAAAATAAAATAGGAAGTGATTTAGTGATGAAAGCTTTCTGTACTGCTTTTTATTTATTGTTAAAGGCAGTAGTATTTTTAGTAGCGCAGTAATGTAAGCTGTGTGGCACCCTAAGGTTTATTCTTTCTCTTCTCACTCTTGTACATTAACATAATAAAAAATTTGAAACTCTGAGTTAGAGGCAACTCTGGTCTAAAGATTCTGAGGGACAGAGGATGAGCTTGAGGAACTTTTTCATACTACTTATAGCTCTTTATAAGTGGCAACAACCTGGAAGATTGAGCACCAGTGTATTTACATAGAGCACCCTTGAAGTGGTGATGAAATGAGACTTCCATTAATTTCATCAAGAAGGAAAAAAGTCATATCATTAACTATTCATGTACTGTTTAGTTTAATTTTTATTTTTCAATAATCCTTTTTTTAAAAACGATATTTCATCTATTTAGGTTACATGTACACTTAGTGAAAGAACAATGCTAGTTTCTAAAGAATTAAATGATTTTGCTTTGGCATGTCAGTGTAGAGGGGAATTTGCCATTGACAATACTGAAGAATAGGGCTTGGTGCTGTTTGTGGATAATGAGCTTTTGGAAGGGACTGGAGACTTTCTCTCCAGTAATCTTCAATGGAGTGTTTGTTTTGAGTTTTTTATTTTTAATTCACTTTACATTTATCTTCCAGAAAAATGGCTGGTTTTCACTGCTCATTAATTTTCATTCTTTTTCACTGTATTCTTCTGAACTAAATAAAATGAGCAGTAGAGGATAAAATTCAAGAATTTTTTTGTGTATGTAGTATGTGCAAGATAGACATTTCTTTCATTATTTGAGATATTATGTGGATTGCTTTGGGGTGGTCAGCATAGCACTATTTTTATGTCTGAGATAAAAGAAGTGCAGGTTTAAATGAATGAATGGAACTGTGATTTTTAACTTCCATCATTAAAAGTCCTTTATGTATATGCAAATAAAACTAAAATAAATTCTGATAGGAAAAGACCAAACCATTCTTGAAATCATATTAGCAAACTTAACTAATATTCACTCTTAAATAAAATAAACGCCAACATTCACCACCTTCCCCCAGGCATAGTTAAGAAGTATTGGAATGTTGTTCCAAAATGGCACGTGTCTTTGCAGTTCTAATATCATCATTATCCAATAGATGCTATCCCACAAGTGGGAAAACAAAAATGTATTCCAGAGCCTTTTTTGCACTCTACATGTGCGGTAAAAAATTTCCATGCACCACATGTCTCTCTACTATATCTATATGGTACCTGCCAAAATAAATATTTTATTCCCTTTATTTTTAGTTCGTATTGCGCAAGTACTCCTTCGATTAAACAGTCAGAAGGTCAAATAAGTTGAAATGAGCTATAGTTTAAAACAGTTGTGCTGCTCATAATTATGTGCATAGAGGTTTTTAGATATATACATGTATGCATACATACAATATAGATACACATGCATACTTGATTAAAAGCTGAGGATGTTTGCTCAGCAGAGAAGCAAAACCATCATTATCTGATTGCACATGGAATCCAGTGGCTGCTAACCAAACTCAGAGCTGCATCTGGTTAAACATACTTGGCAAAGACTTGTTACAATTAGAGATTTTGCCATGTCAAGGGAATCTTTCACTCAAAGCAGCGACCCATATTGTACTGAACAAACACATGAGTTTTTAATTGAGAACAATAGCTTAACAAACCACTTCCCAAGACCACTGAAAGAAAAATATGTGCCTGTAGCAATCCTGGCACTGAATGCTGTTTATTTGAATCCATTTTTTTCAAGCCAGGGTTCAGTATACCAAGCAAATAAAAATAAATAAATAAATAAATAAAAAGTCAACATGGAAAACAAAGGTAAAGTGATAAAAAATATATATGCTGAAATGTAATGCCAATCTGCCAGTGAAAAATAAATGAATTAGCAGGTGTGTGTGTATATGCTCACGCCCCCTCTTCTCTTTAACGATTTTTTGAACTTGAACTGAGGTTTAATTATTTTGTTTCATAGTGTATGAATTTTACCCTGTACATAGCTATGATGTAGTGTGTGTTTATATTATAAACCAAACATTGAATGTTTTTTCTTACATAGTACTTATTCTACTCTGCTGTAAAGAATGCTGTAAGTATGCTTTACAGAAAATGATTTCACAGTATAAGTCAACAGAAATTATTCTGTATTTAGAAATAGTTGAGAAGAGTAGGAAGAGTGTAATAAATGTTAAAGAACAGAATGCTTAACTTGAAGATTAGGTTTTATATACACTAGCACAAAGATTTGTAAGTACTACAGATGGTCTTTTAACTTCAATAACATCGAAAGCCTGAGCATATATTTAATTGGAATAACTAAGTCTAATGTACCCGACTGAAAAAGAACAGTGTTTATGATAATGGAATAAACTTTAAGAACAAAGAATTCTATTCTCTGTTTTTCTGTAACTTTCTGAAATGTTATTGATGAACTCATTTGGACTCAGAATTTTGTAGTCATGGGATAATAATGATAATTGATCAGCCTGAGATTTCTAGAATAAAAATCTTACTTCCTATTTACCTACAGCTCTATATAAATTTGGGTGTCAAAAAAGGAAACATCTAGATTACTAGAGAACTTATCAAAGTTCTAATTTTTTAGATTTGTTATCTTGATAACAACCAGAAGGTTTGGTTTTGGACTTCTACAGGAATGAACCAACTCCTTAGTAGTGGGGATGCTGAGATACGAGCATAGAGATCAAGGAAAGAGAGAGCAAAAGGAAATGTTTGTTTGAAAAGGTGCATGCTGTAGCCACGGGGGACATAGTTTAAGTATATGATACGGCTTGGGAAATGGTTGGGGTAGTGTTTAGCAAGGTTTAAAAATGCTGTAGACAATGTGGGATGTCTGTCCCCATGCTAGAGGAATCTTTAATAGTAAAGAAGCAGAATTTTAAAGGTTAAGTGAAGTGCTGCAGGAATGCAACTAGTTTAAAAACTAAAGCAGGAGGGATAGGCACAGTGGAGTAACTGAAGTAGTGTGAACTACTGACTCTTAGAGCTAGCACTTAAGAAGTCCTGCCAGTAAAGAAGAGATTGTGAGAGAGAAGTGTAGTCCAAAGATTTGTTCCCAAGAACACAGATTTTTCTTGGAAGCATTATGACCTTATCTGTTGTAGCTCTTTTATCAAAGTCAGATTTTTGTTTCAAGAGATGGTAAATCCACTTTTAGGGTGTTTATTTTCATATCAAGGATGTTATTACCGCATGATGCTAAGTACAAATGTTCCACAAGCTCATTTTTGTGGGTCTTTTTTTTTTTTGAAAATGTATGTTAGACTGTATTCCATATATTGTCTGATGATACTATTTCTAGCATATTTTAGAAGAAACATTTTCTATCCTTTCATAGAGAAATTTAAATTGGAGAAAACATGGTGTTCTGTACTTGACTGATGTGATTGAAATGCGTGTTCACACCTCAGCAGTTTTGCACAATTGGGCTCCAGTACTGCACAGATCTAGTGCATATAGAGCTGTGATGTTAAGTCTTATGAAAACAAAGCTAAAAAGTTTTCTAAAGTGGTATTTCTATTATCTATTTCTAGTACTTTCTTAGCATAGCAATCAATGCCTATGTTTTACTGGTGTCTGGTACTGGTGCTTGTATCTAAAATGCTGTTCCACATGTTATTTTTTTGTAGGAGTATGCAGCTTTTGAGTTTCATGATAATTTTGATGCTGCTGCTGCTGTTTACTTTGGACTCTAAAGCACATAGTGCTGTTTAAACTGTCTGGGATGATTGGCAGTAAAATGTATTTATACTGGAGTAGTTTTTTGTTTGCTCTCTGGGCATGAGACCTTGGTGATAATGCAAAGTGTAACCTAATAAGCAAATTACTTGACTGAGTGATTGAATCTTCCAATATTCTTTTTTTATTCTTTTATATATTATGGCTAGTAAGATGTCTTGAAGCATGATTTCACTCAAATAATATAAAGTTTGTTTTACCCTGCTGCTTGCAGACTGTTTTAGTAAGTCACAGCAGCTTAGATTTTTCCTGTTGATTTCCTGAAGACTTATTTCAGCACTGGGAATCTCCCCCTGGCTACTTCATGGTTCTTATTGATACTCCTCTGGATCTTTGTCCCAGAGCGAATTCCAGCTTGTTGACAACACAACCTTGTACTAGTAGGGTAACAGAATTGTTGGAGTAGAGAGATACATTGACTCCATGTTTTTAGAAATGGCTTATTCTAATCATGTTTGTATTTTTTCTATTGGTCGGAAAAGTTAGTAGTCAAGAAGCAAACTGTTGTCCTCACATCGGTGGTGGAAAGTGGTGGTGTGATTTTGGTGATTCATTTGACCTCCTTGTGTGTCTCTGTCTCCAGCCAGGCACCCTGTTCTGGCTGCAGCTGATCCTGGTTAAGCCCCGCACTGACCCACGCTGCCTGTTTCTGCTCTGCTACAGGTCACTGCTCTTATATGTCAAGCCCACTTTATAAATGTGCAATCTGCTGGCTTAGAGTAGCAGTTGTCTTTCAATTCGGGTTGATCATAGTATGCAAAAAGTTATGGTTGCAGCGATGGCAGATAGAAGCTACATTGAATTTGACGAAATGATTTCTTTGTTGCTATCAGCACTAATGATTCTGGAAGTTCTGCAGTAGTTTGTGTAATCTCCTGAGCACATAGGAATATTTTTACGGTCTGCTCTAGCACAATAACTGAAAAAAACTCATGGCAAAATCCCTGGCAGGTAAAACAGTGTTCCAACAGTCTCTATATCTTGGACATTTGCTTAATTAAAGATCTCTTCTTGCAGTGTCTTCCTGTAGTTCCTTGTAATAGCTGCTTGTACTGCTTGTGTTACTGGTGTACGTGGACATCAACTCTTTTGTCCAAGTGGGTAGTTTTTCAGTGGTGAGGAGGAGGTTGCAAAATAAAGGATATTTTTCTGTGGCTTGCTTGATTGAAACTAGAGTATTGGAGATTGAAACTGCTCCACCAGCTGCTAGTCTACATCCTGCTCTCCAAATGAATTATTCAGGCATATCAGCTCATATGATATGGAGATGAAACGAAAAAGGATAGTTTCGTGGCCGCTATGTAGAACTAGTAAATGTGAGTTCCGCTGTTAGTTCTGCCTTGCCAATTTGTGAGAAAATTGCATAATCTTTATTCGTCTCACTTTTTGATTTTCAGAAGAAATGTAAAAATATGTAACTGCTGTGCTATACATGGACAGTCTGTTTCTTAAGATTTTTGCAGGTTTTGAGTAGAGAATACGGTATTTATAGAAGTATAAAATAAAGCATACAAAACGGTAATTGTTTTTATGTCAGTTTGGGAGTATATAGTCCAGCCACTTAGTGAACTGACTAGTTATCATTATCAGACAGCGTGTTTGATGACAAATATTTCATATTTGAAGATAAGCATCCTCTTAGCGAAAAGCCTTAAACAGGCTTCTTCCAAGAAGAAAAGGTAAAATGAAAATTAATTGGAAACTGGCTTTTAGGAAAAGCAATAATATATTGTCTGAGAAGTCATTAATTCCAAAAATAGAATATTTTTGCAGATAGAATAGCAGTAAGTATTGAGGATGTTTCTTTGTAGCAAAAGCAGAAATGGAATTTTTTTTTTATCGGATTGAAATACTGGAGAAGGTTGAAAAGAAAATGATCTGTAAATGAATGCATCTAAATGTTTCAGAAGTGCTTGAAAACTAGAGCTTTAATATTTCAAATATAGCAAATAACTGCTGTAATAGGGATATTCAGCATGAAATGTCCTATTTCTAAATAAGAAGTTACTTCTAAAAAGATTGATTTGGGTCCTATCTCTAAATATACCTTAATAAGATGTTTATCATTCTCACATTGACAGTTTATTTTTGTGGAGATAAGCATAATCTGAGAAAAGCATACACAACTTTTAGCCCTTTTAAAGAGAATTTTTGCTAGAGATATGAGCATTTATGGAGTTGCTATAAATTTGTCTGTGTAATTCAATTCAATGAATTCATTTTATTTTTCAAAATATATTGTCTTTTACTGTATATTGTCCTTTAATTTTGCCTTAGAAAACTCTAATAAAGTATTAGCTAGAATATCTATTAACGTATTTGTTCTGATGATAGTGGATAATTTGCTCTTTATCCTAAATACCTACCTATATGAGAAACTTACGCACGGTAAGTGAATGAAATACCTATAACTCTTTGTGTTCCCTGTATCTTATGTCTTGTAAGCCTGTAGTAGGGAAACTTGAAACTGCATATTCATAAAGTGAAAATAAATGATGGTAAAGCATAGCGCTCTACCAGGCCAGGAGGGAACAGAGAGGAAGACACCATCTTTCTTTCCTATGTTCCAGACCACTGCAGGTGTCAACACTAGAGAGAAGCAGCTTCTATGGAGCCACAGCTCTGTCCCCTATAAACAGGGGTGTGAAAATTAGCAGGTGGAGAGCAATCCCAGGTAGAAGCATTGCATCCTGGTGGTGTAGATGAGTGTGCTGAGGATGGCAATTTGCATTGCATTTAAAAAGCAATAAAAATCTTGATCCTAAATAATGAATGTTGTTCCTTCTTTACTGGCAGTGCATGGTATTTGCTATGTCTTCAATAGAGCTAAAAGTGTAATTAAGCCCTCCTTTCAAATAAAATCTTTAACAATCCATTAACCTTGTCCTGGCTTTTACTCAGACTGTTTTTCACGTTAGCTTATGGTAATCAGATAATAATACTGGTAAGAAGAGAATGGGTAGTCTTCCCAGATCCACAGAGTATGACTTCTCCATTTACTGGTGCTCAGTTTCCTTCTCGTTTCGTCGTCATTGCAAATCCTGCTTTTTTCAAATGTTGCTTCCCTGTCCATCCTCAACCTCTTTACAAACTAACATGTGGGAATATGTTTCCATAAGATTTTATGATAATATTGTCAAAGCAAGTTAGTGCAGGCTGATGCAGGGTGTTCTGCATGGATTCCTCATACCCCAGTGAATTTCAGCTTAATAGTTTGAGAAAAAAATATTATATTCAATTGCAAGGACAGGTTTCTTCTTCAATTGGTTGCTGCTTCATAGATGACTCAATGCTGCAGTTTCATATAATACTCACCGATTATTAAATGACAGATTGAAAAATAGACTTCATTGAAGTTGGTGACAATTTTTGATTTGCTTAAAAGAATACACCTATTACTTTCAATTTTTTGCCAGCATTGACATGTAAATTGTTATTAATGTGAATTTTAGGGAAGAATCACATTGAAGTATTAAAAAAAAAATCCTTGAAAGTTGCAGATCAGAGCTTATTTTAACTTTTATTCAAGGAGTTATGTTATCAGCTAGCAAAATTACAGTGCATGTCAATTAGTGTAATGGTGACTTGTGAGGAATATATTTGTCGCAGTCATGTTACTTCAGTAAGCACAGATGGGTTCTTCCTTGGACTGTTGAGACAGGGTCATTCATCACATCTTCTAATGGAAGTCATATGTTGTGGAAACATTAGCTATTCCTATCTAGGAGAAATAAATATACATTGAAAGGCACAGTTATTATTTGGAGATAACAATATAAAGGAGCTTTCAGTCATTCTGGTAAGAGACCTTGCTCTACTTCAGAGGATATGATTCATGGAGTTCTTTAAGCTGGATTAATTACAATTAATTACAATTAGCTACAATTCATCTGAACTTGGCAAAGGAAGAACTGAGGAAGAAGAGGAAGTGTTGGTGAATGCATTGGAATCAGTAATACTTGTGATCATGAATATCTCTGCAAATTCTGGAAAGAAAGCATATATTTACTGTGATGCACATTAAATTAAAAGATTTTGTTTTCAAAAAGGAAATTCCAATTCTTATATGATATTGATTTCAAAGTAGTCCTGGTGTTAAAAAGCAATCAAAAAGAAAGCTGTGCTATTTTAGATACTATTTGTCTTCTATTACATATACTATTAGGTAATCATTAGTAGAAGTTTAGACTGCTTAAATAAGGACTAAGGCATAAGTGACTGTTTGCATTAATGACATGTAAAGGTAATTATTCAATCTTGGTAAAAAGTGTTCTATATATTAGCAAATTTTTAAGTGCTCTTTATGTTTTCTTGTGAGCTGTTACTTTTAAAATAGGACACTTAGTTTCATTTTTTAACTTGAGAAAGTATGTGTTTATACCTCAACTTGGTTGCGTGCTGTATGGTTATATGAACTAGAATGTGAGAGTTAATGGAACATAGCTGGAGGTTACGGTTAAACTCAGTTTTATTATAGCCATTTTATACACTGTTAGGGCGATTTAATTAGCTAATAAGCAAAGGAAGTTATTTCAACCCTCATCTGTTAAGAGGTTGAAAGAATCAGATGGTCCATATGGCTGCATTTAAGCTTCCTGTTGTGCCTTTTTTTTTTCCCTTCAGATATCTTCTTTGTATTAATCTGGAGGATCAAATAAGCCAGACATGCCTTAACTGGCACCAGCAACAAAGACAAACGCCTTGTAGCTGTGAGACCTCATGAAAGCCAGACTTTGGTCTCTTTGACCTTTTTAATACCATTTACACGTCTATGGAGTCTATTAGTGACATTTTTCTTAAGGTGGAATTACTCACCTTTGAGCTTAGTATAAGCTGAGAGTCAAAGATTAGATATTTCATATGACACTTAAAGTAGATGAATGGTAATAGCATGTAGGTTTTACTGAATGCATGATGCTTATATAATTTTTAAGTAAATAAACTGCTGTGGCATATGCATGGTTTCTATTTCTTTAGGAATTTTATTTTACTTAAGATAATCACTAAAAATAACTTATTATAATGGATAAATAGCTCTATAAGGCAGTCTTCCATTCAGGAAATTACTCATTACGTATAATTTTCATGTTCAAGACGAGATTGAGCTCTATCCTATAACAATACAAATAGTGGGTCTACCGCACAATCTAAATTCCAGCACGTTTAGTAGTCTAAATAATCACTATTTGACTTACTACTAAGTTACTAAAAGTAAATGGAACTGATATGCCTGTAGATTTGCTACATGAAGAGAAAGTTGGGTGTGTTGTTCTCTGGAAGAACAAATTGTCTTTCAGTTAGTTTATAGCTTGGCACAGTACTAAAACTCAGTTGTCTAACATTTTGAATAAATATTTATGAATGGTGCCCTGCACAGTTTCATTGTGAATTAAGAAATATCGGCAGTTGACCTGATGTAAATCTACAGAAGACCAGATACAAACATTTCTTTTGATCTTTGTCTTTACTCAAGCCCTGTAAAAATGACCAGAGCCTCATCTCATTGGGACTCGTTTGCTGGATGTGTCCTGTAGGATGCTGAATATGATACCTGTGCTGAAAGGCATGTTTGAAGGTTCTGAGCATGTCCCAGAAGCAGGCCTCTGCCTCACATTTTTTTTCCCGTAAGATTTTTGAATCGCTCTGTGGAAAGATAGGTCTCCTAAAGTACTTTTAAAGTAGTTTGCTCTCTGCAAATTTTCATAAACCATGAATTTTTGGCATACCTCTAAAAAGAACATGATTTTGGAATATTGTCCCTATATAATATTTTGAACTAGTAAATAAAGAGGCACATTTTCCCTTTCATATAAGTATATATGTATAAAATAGAAAAAAAAAATCAAGGTTTTTGCTGTGGTACTTTGCAGTGTTTCTTTGAAATCTGTAAAAAATCTTGTTAGTGAGACTATTTTTCTGCATTTAGCAGCTAAGAAATCAACAGTTATTTTCTTTTCTGATATTCTCTGAGTAGCTGCAGTGTTTACATGTACCTTCCAGTTACATTGGGAGCACAGAAGGTTGCCAGAAAAAGTCAGGCTGCATATATCCCCCTAAAGCAGAAATTAAGTAATGGTCCTGACTTCTCTCTGTTAAAATTTTCTATATGAAAGACATATCTTGTTACATCTGTTGAACATTGTGCAGATGAATTTTGTTGCCCATTGTCCCATTTAATAAGTTGTACTCTGTGAACAAAACCTTGGGAATGGTTGCTTCCAATGCTGAAGTATCTTGACTGACATGTCTTGATGATCTCAAGGGTAATCCTTAATTGTAACTTTGCAATAATACAGGATGGAGGTCAAATGGAGTGATGACCTGCAATTTTTCAGCAGCAGAAGCCAATTCTTGTACCTTCCTGTATGGGAAAATGAGTTGTAAAGTATAAGCAAATCCAGAGACAGGCAGGAATCAAATCATCTGTGTGTTTTTGATGCTTTTACTCAGCATGTGACCATATTCTCCTAATCAAATAAGCTTCCACATATATAGCTATGGAATTATTTTTCAGGTTGCAAAAGTGGCTTCCAGTCCTTGTGCCAAGAGATTAAAAGAATAAATAAAACACTTAACCCTAATCTTTCAGTTACTCTAATTGTTTTACTCTCCCAGAAAGCCTTGATTTTCTTTTATCTGGATGGAACCTCAGCCAGTTCTTGTTCAGGCTTCTGTTGAAGTAAAGTGTTGGCAAAAAGGAGTAATCGAGTAACTTGAGTTTTAGTAACTGAGCAAGTTGATGTCCAGTTGCATGTGGTGCTCACAGAGGAGGCATTCTGTGTGTCATTTTTTTCCTTGTGTAGTTCTGGTCCTTGAGCTGCACCTCTGTGTGACATTTGAGTTCTGTCTATGACTTGGACCAGGAGTTGAGTCCTCGTGTTCAAAATACCTCTGTGTGAGGTGTCTGCATATCCACATGCATCTGCAGCCCTAAATCCAGCAGAGCATATTGCATTTCCTCAGTTCCTTTCCAAATTTTGACGGAAGGGGAAAAACATACTGTATTCAATATACTGATCTCCTTCATAGTTCAGTGCAAAACCTTAACTGAAATCTTAGGAACATCAGCAGATATTGAGGACTGACATATGTATGGTTTAAGTCTGTGGTATGTTGTGTGTTTGTGGGGGAAAGCATGAGGTTGTAATTAAGGTTTTACATTGTACTGTGTAGAAAGATTAATGTATTTGTCTGCAATGTGTTTCTTCATCACTTGGAGACAGGGGAAGTTCTTAATAATGATGACAAGCCTGTCACTGAAAATATACTATTTGGGCACTGGCATAGAATTAAGTATTGTCCCATAATTTGTCATATCCTGGGTTTGCTTTGTGAGTGGTGCGTTTATTCAACTTTTTTTTTCCCTTTTACAATGGAGTTTTTACTAAGAAATCTGATGCACAAGAAAAAGCAAATAATACTTAAAAACAGAATGTTAATTTTAAGATCACATGTATAATTGAATCCTGTAAGTTCTTTTAAATTAGAAACTGCAACCTATTTCCAAAACACAAAACAGCATTCAAGGAATTACAATTATCATAAATGTGTTATTTTAGAGTATAAAAGGGATGGAGTTGCATCATGCATCTATCATCCTAAACAACGGTTATGTTCATGGGCGATGCCTTAGAAAGCAAAGTGAAAGAAATAAGAAAGTATGCAAAATGTATACCGACTAAGTTAGAATACCATTGCCCTTCAATTTAAATGGCTGCAACAACTTTGTCATTGTACCATGTTGCAACAATTACTTGAAGACGCAATAGTGGTCTATTAAAAAGAAATTTTGTAGATATTTTTACTAAAGAGTTTTGATGTAACTTTTTTGTTTGTAAAGTGTAGTATTTATTGAGAATAAACCTTAAATTAATAAGAATAGATGAGTAAAAATTAGCTGGGAATGTTAGAAAAGGAGAGGAGAAGAAAGAGACTCTTATGAGGAGATTCCTGATAAGGTTTGGAAAATGAAAATACTATCTGTTTAGCTGAAGCACAGAGGAAATACTAAAGGCAGGAAAAATGAGCATTGTTGTTTTCACATACGACCGCGTGTTTTGATCTTTAAAACGTGTTTCTTCACAAAAATGATACTTTATTTGTAAATAATGACTATCTTTGCATCAGATAGCTGTTTGTCTGGATTATAATAAATACTGGATTGATTGATGTAGTGGCATTTTCTCAGTTAGGTGAGTATGCATTGGAATTTGTTGACTATGCAGTCTTAACCTCCTGCCCCTCTGTTCTGTCACCCTTAAAGAACCATAAAGAAGGTAGTTATTTTTCATGTGATCCTATTTTATGATAAAAGTGTCATTTAGTTCTCCATTTAAGCCACTGACTTTCCATGAAGACCACTATCTTGTCATCAGAGGTACTTATACTTCGTTTCATGACAAAGATCTAAGTTCTTTCATTAACTGAATTAACTGCAGGCAATATGGGCTGGGTGACAGAAGAGACACGTGCCTTGCAGAACGAACTGGTGCCCATATTTCACAGTTATTACTCAGATATTAATATCCATATTAATAACATTAATATCCATATCCATCTTGTACTATGTTTTCAGCTGTTATCCAAAATATTTTCAACTGATATTACACTATTGACAACCAGAATGTATATGGTAGTACCCAAGAGGATGGATGCCTGAGAAAACAAAAAATACTTTGCCAGAAGTCATATTGGAGTTATATAAGCAGTATGTGTTTGAATGTGACAGAGCATTGAGTACAAATAATATAGCAATAAATTTCTGTGTTTAATTATAGACAAATTCAGAACACTTTTTTTTTTTTTTTTTCTTCCTAGGGCCAGTCTATCATGGGAGAGATACCACTGTACTTGCTTAAAAAATAAATGTATAAGTAAGAAAGAGAAGTTTCTCAGGCATTTTGCTGAATTAGTAACTGAACCAAGCTTTAATATACCAGACCTCTCTCTGAATAAGAAATATTGCAATAAGTTATAAACTTAGTTCAGCTCTGAATTATGCATTGTGTATTTAGGCTATGCTAGACCTATAGTATGTTTATCTGTTGACTTCCACTAAGATTTAGGGTCTATTTTGACTTAATAACTTGCTTTATTTTGTTTGACATGTATTTTATGTCTTCCATGTGCATGGATACATAAGATACACAATCGTGGGTGAGGGTCTTTAGAGAAAGTGCAGTACTATAAGCACTAATAATAGTGGTTGTAGCATAAAAAATGACTTGTACTTTTTTTTCTGGTGTCTCATCACTTCTTAACTAGTCTACAAGCCTTAATAAATAGTACGATACACATAGTGAATAAGTTATTTGTACAGAAAGAAGGGTATTGCCATTTGCTTCTGAAATGTTCAGTCAAAACTAAAAATACAAGATATGCTGCTGACTGGCATCCTATGCTATATCCCCAGCTTGTGTTTCTAAACACAAGTTTTAAAAATGAGATTACTGAACACATTTTTGTGTTACATGAAGTGTTTATGATTAAGAGTTTAAATTGCCTATCCTCCAGTTGAAACTGGAAATTGTAACACCATAAACGATTTATAAAGCAAAAGGTTTTCAGCATTTTGATCACAGTCATTAAGAAGAGAAAGAGTTTCCACTCCTTCATTCTCTGCAGCTTTTAGCTTTCTACATTTGGTTTCCTTTTTTTTGGTTCATAGCAGAAGTCAAGGGCAAATTAATGTCATTATGGTCCCATCCTGTTTCAGTGCTCCTCTGAATCTAATCATTTTTTTTCTAGAAGACTTGCTTAACAAAATCAACTAAAAGTACTTGGACTTTAATGAAGGAATTGTAAACCTTTACAGTTAGCAAAGTTTTAAGTAAGATGAGAGGACAATCCCTGCAGCTTTGTCAAATATGATAGAAAAATAAAGAAAAAAAGAACAAAGATCAACTTTTAATACAACAGACTGCATAGAGGAAATTGGGAATCTTCCATAGGGAAGCTTTGATTAGGCCACTCTAAGGTGGTGGACAACTCCAGAAGTGCCATCAAAAGCACCATTGAAGTTCTGTTTGGGAAGGTGATTTTACACAAGTGTGAATACACTTTGGCTCTTCAGCTTTTTGAAAATCCGCATACTTTCCTGTCCTCAGCCAAAGATAATCTGCTGTGAAAATAGGGCGCTCATTGTGAGAAGAGTGCTGGAGAATCCCACCAAAGGTGTGTTTAGGGCATCTGGGTCTTTGCCATTTATTGCATGGGGGTTAACAGGACAGAGCTTGAAAATGATATGATGCATTTTGGGGAAAACTATAGCAACCCAAGTCAATGCTATAAAATGAATGTTATAAAATGTTTTATTCCATAGAATTAATTCCATTCTGTAGAGATTGCTATGGGGATAGAATTATGTGCATTTTTCCAAAAGAAAAGCTTTTGTGTAGTTTATTCTGTCGTAGCTTTTTTTTTTTTTTTTTTTTGGTAATGTGTTTTAACTTGTTAAGATGGATAACATAGTCATGAATAATTCAGAAAGGTAGTCTCCTATGAAACTTCAGGATATGTCTACTGGTGCAGATATTTTTCTGCTTTGAAGAGAGAAGTGCGTGATTTTTACATGTGCAAGCTCAATATTAATGGAAAGCTGTTAAAGGCAGCAAGTCTGTCATGTTTTTGAGTTGTATTCCTACCATGCAATGATGTGTTATGTTGGAAATACCCTGATTAGCTGAGGGTGATTTTCCTGTTACTGCACAGCAATGCAAGTTTGAACTCTAGGAACAATTTAGCTCCAGCAATACATCACTATCTGAGATTATTATCCTTGTCAGCTCTTGTTAGCCGGGATGCAGCACTGTGCTGATGTGGCCGCAGCCCCTCTACTTTGGAGTTCCTTAATTTGTGTTAGGTCATGGCTGTATAGAAGCCCTTTGAGCCAGGAAAGCTCATCTGAAGAAAGATAGCCATTCTTGCCCTTGCCTAATTTTTCAAGTTATATATGGATCTTGGTTTACAAAGCTAATTTCAGCTTTATACTATTAAGTTTTTCTATGTTATTTGACATTGTAGTTTTTGAGAAGCTAAGGAAAGGAGTATCTGAAGAACAAGCTAAAGTTCAGTTAAAAGTTCAGTTAAAACACTGAACTATTTGTGGAGACTTTGCAATGGAAATATTGTTTATCTTCCTTTGCAGTTATTTCAGGATCAGGCTGAGGATGATGTTCCAGACTATGTAATATGATTGTTCCTTGCTTAAGGGCTAGTAATATATCCTTCGCTAATTGTTATATATTGATGACTGAACAGGAAAGCCTGACAAACTGCAGTGAAAAATAACATCTCCCATGAGAAAGTTCGTCTGATAAAACGATGACTTCCTAATACAATGTAGCATTGCTCTTTAAAAGAAAGGGTTTTGATCATTAGGAAAAAATACCTGTGATCAAAATAAATCAAAACTGTTGAAAATAGAAACCATTCCTGCACTGAAATTAAAGCCATGGCTTTTATCGTTTCAGGATTTTGTCCAATAATGTGTCATAGTTTGTTTTTCATATACGAAGTGAACTTTGAACCCCGGCTTTTCCAATGTAGGAATTTCAAGTTAGAGCACATGTCTTGTCTTAGAAATTGATAAGAATGTCTATGAAGGCACTTCTGAGTAAAAGCCTGATGTATTTTTTTCCATTACATTTTAAATACTGCTTAAAAATTATGTAACTACTTTGGATATGCTAGACTGTTGGTTCTGCAATTCTATTTGTGGCGTATGTTAAAATGTTTTGCTTTCTATGAGACCATATATAAATAGAATTACATATTTATATTTAAGTAACATTCAAGACTTAAAAAAAATGTGTATTTTAGTTCCATCTGTTACTAACATTGCATTTTTCACTAAGTCTATTAAATATTCCAGTTACTTTCAGCTGCATTAACTGAGGTAGGAATCTTGTCTGCTTCACTTATCTGATTTACATGAAGGAATGTTCACAGTGATGTCTGTTCTGAGTTCAGAACACCAAAGAAAGTGATTTAAAACTACTTTTCAGTGGCTTTCATTACTGTTCAAGGCGCATTAGGTTCTGTTCCTCTTTTTTAAATATTTTAAATCTTAATTTAGGGCCTGCAGTATATTAGTAGTGTAGCCAAACCTTCTCAGCTTGGTTTTAATAATGTGTGAAGGGGATTGTTTTTTGTTGTTAAGAAAAAACAATGCCTCATTTCAAAAAAAAAAAAAAAAAAAAAAGCAACATTTTATATATTTTTATACCTATATTTTCATAAAACAACTTATGATCGTATGTTGAATGGCTAGTGTTCAAAAATGACATATAAGTGTCGTCTATGAGGAAGAAAAGCAGCATTATTCACAAACAGTAAGCTAGTTTATCAAAGGAAATATGTTATAAATAAACAATGCAGAATAGAACAAGCTATTGCAAGCATCCAGTGGATTTGTCTTCTCTGTAAGAGCTAAAATAAGTCGATATTTCTGTGATTTGTTTCATTGTCCCTTGGGTATTATGTTCTTCTGAAAAAAAAAAAAAAAAAAAAAGACAGGGTTATATGGAGTCCTTCTCAAGGCGGAGGGATGGTTGTGTTTTTCATGGTAAACAGCTAAAACTGGATGGGGGGAGAAAGCTGGAAGGGGATGGCGGGGCAGGGGCAGGGACCAAAGAGATGGAGCAGAGACAGCTGAGCAGAATCGCGAGCAGCACCCAGGCCTCGGAAGGAAGGACAGAGCCTTCCAAGGGTGCGCAGGGTACGACTGGAGTCTGCATCAACCCAGACAGGCTGTTGAGTTCTCTTAAATTACGCTGGGATTCACCCAAGGATTCACCCAATATGTGTGGAATGGACAGAAAAGGAAGATTGACATATTTTTTAATAATTTCTGTTGGCTTACTTGGTCCCTTTCACTTTTTTTTTAATTAAAAATAATTAGCGTGGCTTTGCTGTACCGTGAAATATGTCTGTCTCGAGTTAGAAAGCTGTTTTGGTCATGTTTAGGAACTTGTGCTTAGGGTCTAGACAGATTCACTTCAAAGGTCTAGAGGACCTGTGGTTCTGTCACATATTTTGAGAAAGGAAATGAGGAAATTAGTGTGGGACTGGTAAGACAGAAGAACTGAATGATGAAACATATATATTTCCATTCATATAATGTTCTTACTGGGTGGTCATTGACAGCAGTAAAATAAATAAGATACAGATTCTTCCATTGCCTTAATAAGATGTAAAAAGAATGTAAATATCTGCCTATGCATAATGCTCTATTTTGAGACCAACATTTTCATCGAAAATGGTCTGAATAGAATAATACATATGATTATGAAGTCCTAAAATGCCAATAATTACAGTAAATTAATCACCCTATCCTGCTTTCAAAATGAGAGATTAAATATTTGAAATATTTGAAAGTAACTATTATTTTTTGTTTTCAGGAGGACAAAACTGTGGCTCACTTCTGCTAATGTTTAACCATTGCTTAATTTTTAGCGTGCAAATATTTCCAGTGACTTTCGTCAAGCATATAGGTAACCACTTGCAGAGCTGATGGATGCTCACAGATGAGAAATGTAAACACCACTCTGTTTCCATGTGCCCTTAATAGGACTCTTAGTAGAAAGTCCAAATTCCATGTTATTTCTAAATTACTGATTTTCTAAGATACAGGAAGTTTTGAATTGTCGGTTGAACATGTTTTTAAGAAGGTTGAAAATGCTATTTATGTAGACTTACAATATGTAGTTTTTTTTAAGATTAATGGGTTTCTTGCCGGGTGAACAGAGATGTTGATGATATGCATGTGCACAGTAAGGAGTAATAAATTCATGTAGAAAAGCAACAACAGCATAACTGTACTATTACAGTCAATGTCCCAGGCCAGATTTGGTTTGTCAGTAGAGTGGCATTAGGGATTAATTTACATCCTCCTCATTACCCCCCTGCCTTTTCTTAATGCATTTTCCAATTTAATCTCCCAAAGTAATTTCCTTCTTGTGTACCAGAATGTAGCCAAATGCTGTGTGTATGTGTGTGTACATACATATGTATGTATATGTGCAATGATTTCCTGTGCCTTTTGACAAAAGTTATCATAACATAACATCACTCATTCGGTATATGATAGATGCTGTAATAATATAATGTAACTCTAAGCAGTGAAAAGCTTTTGCATTTAATATTTTTGAATCCCTTAAAATCTAAATGCCTTCAATTGCAGTTGATCCTACTGTATAGGGAGTTGTGAAAGCCAGATTTCCTTTAAGCAAAATTGACTTTTTTTTTTTTTATATTTGCAAGGTACCTTGTGTTCATGTTAAGTATTTCTCCCTCTGTACTCAGCGCTGGTGAGGCTGCACCTCGAATACTCCGCTCGGTTTTGGACTCCTCACTACAAGAAGGATGTTGAGGTGCTGGAGCATGTCCAAAGAAGGGCAAGGAGGCTGGGAGGGGGCTGGAGCACAGAGCTCACGAAGAGCAGCAAAAGAAGCTGCGTTACTTAGTCTGGAGAAGGCTTAAGGGAGACCTTATCGCTCACTACAGCTCACTGAAAGGAGATTGTAGTGACGTGAGGTCGATTTCCAGAATAACTACTGAGGAAATAGCTTGAAGTCGCACCGGGAGAGGTTCGGGTTAGACATTAGGAGCAATTTCTACACAGAGTGATGAAGCATTGGAGCAGGCTGCCCGGGAAAATGGTGGAGTCATGATCCCTGGTGGTGCCCAAGGAATGTTGTAGATGGGGCACTTAGGGATGTGGTTTAACGGGCACAGTGGTGAAGGGCTTATGGTTGGACTTGATCTTGAGGGTCTTTTCCCACCATTATGATTCTGTGGTCCTGTTCTGCTGGAGCAAGTGCTGAATTCTAATGGAAAAGTGGAGCTAACAAGGTAAATACTGCAGGTCTACAAAACTAACTATAAACATCAAAAAATTGCCATGCAGATTCCTCTGCTTACTTAGTCCCCTGGTGAAATTTTTTTCTGTTTATTTCAGATTTGGGAGGAGGAAGGAAAGTATATTTCTGTGCCCAAAATACTAATTTATTTTAAGTTGAATAGTCTCTTTAATGTAAGTGTATCACCTAAATCACAAAATGTCGATGTGCTTTTTATATAGCTTTAACTCAGGCAGTAAAGTCACAACTGAGAGATGTCTGCTCTGTTGATATATTTTCATGATTATCATATGGATATATGTATAATTTAATCTCCCCCAGCATCTATACAAGTTTTTCTTGTGAGGCAATAATAAAACTGAATTTTGTGTTCCTTCACATAAGATGATTTTAAAATCTGTAGACAAGCTATGTAAAAGCCAGTAGAGAGGAGACATCCATCTCATTAGAGATCTGTGATGTTAGTCAGCTGCCCAAATGGTCACATCTATGTTTTAAAAGCTGTGAACTGCAGAATATATATTACATGTTATTTCTATGAATTATTTTATGTCAGAATTGTTTCCTACTTAACAAATGAGTCAGTAATTTATCTATAGATAACAATGAGACAAAATGGGAAATGAACATTTTTCATGGGAGGAAAACACAAAACAAATGAGAATATCATAATTGTAGATCCTTTGATTAAAAAATAAGCCCATTAATACTTAGTTGAGAAAAAAATTAAGATAGAAAACTTTCTTGGCTAGTTTTTTTGTTTGTTTGTTTGTTTTTGTTTCTGTGTTTTGAAAAGTTCAGGAGTCAAGCATGAGTTAAGAAACAGTAAAGTTCCCTTGGGGACACTCTAGGGATTAGAGACATAGTGTAGTAGAAAATGTAAACATGATAGAGCAAAGAGCAAGGTCAAGCAGAGCACTGTCTGTTAGCAAAAGACCTTAGCATTGATTCACTGCTTCTCCATAAATTCTCTTTGCAGAGCAGAAGTGATCTCTGACATTTAGACCGGATAATCACTCTCACAGAAAAGTTTTGCATAAACTGCTATTGCTTGAGGAGAATAGCAAGATGACGCTTTGAAATAATCAACTGTGTTATTCCAGTCCAGAATTAATGGTTGGTAGAAATGCTTGTTAGATTTAAAGACAGTATCAAGGTAAAATGAATTATTATAATCTAAAGAAGTTCCAAAATTTCCTAGGATTATAGATTTATATGGTGCTTTAAGGAGATCCTTAGAGTGAAGGCTAGGTAAGGAGAAATACATTATAATTGATCTAAGGTACCAATAAATCCCGAACTCCTTGAACTTAACTTTTGGCCCTAACATCAAAAGTTACCGTTTATTTGGAATACTGAATTGGTTGATTTTAAGTATATTGTTTTTTAGAGCATAGGTAAGCATTATCAGTGTTAAATGTGTATGTTTATCACTTCTTGAATACGTTCCTACCATGATTTTCATTTACAACTATAATGCAATTAGAATCTCCCAAAATTTTTGTAAGTGGTTATGGGCCTGGCTGCTGTAGCCAGCACTGAGAATTGCGTCTTGTGTCGTTCCGAGTGAATGACACTTTCCCTTGGAAAAGGCAGAATGAATCTCCCACTGATGGGAGATTTGTGACAGCAAATGTGGAGGTTCACAAGAGATTTAATTTTCTAAAGTATTGTTTACTTAACACATTACTACTCCGTTTTTTGGGTCTGTTTAAAAATCTGAAATGTTTGTTGACATCTTAGAGCATGCTCATGCTAAAAGAAACATGCAGGAAGACCATGTGTCTGAGGGCTTAGATATTTTTTACATGTATATATTCTTGAATTTCTGACATTTATCCTCATAACCCTTCTGTTATTCTTATTCATATGAAATCTGCCTCCCCTTATTTCTTATTTTTAGCTCTTTTTTTTTTTCTTCTTCCCTTCCAGGAGACAGTACTGTGCTAGTTTTGTATTTACTGTTTTTCAGATATGGCAAATACTTCCTAAAACACTGAATCTGCCAATGTCTTTGAAAACCTTATTTTGTATTAATGAGGTAGAAGACAAATGAATAATGGATTATTTTTAGTCAAAGAACAGAAAAAAAAGGTTTCAGAATGCTAGAAAGATTGATGGTTCATCTTATCTGCAGATTAAATAAGATCCTGGGGAACACAAGGAATGTTACAGATTTTTTTGTGACCCCTTACCAACCTCTATAACCACAAATTGAACGGGATTCAGGGCAGGATCTTACAAGTAAGAATCTCAATGTTTCTGACCAGCAAAGCACTTAAGTGCATACTTAGCTGTAAGCATGTGGGTAGTTCCGTTGAACCCGAATTTGATTTGTTTATGAGAAAGCATATGTTTAAATGCTTTAGTCAATAGGAGCAGATCAGCCTGTGGTTTTCAGGACGTGACCCTATTAGTCAAGCAAAATAATCTTAGGGGATTCTGTAGACTTGAAGTGTAATCACTAATGATGATGGCAGGTTTTTATTTTTTTGTTTGTTTATTTTTGTTATGTTGTCTTACACCCTTTGACTTGGTATGTCATGAGAGTCACTTCTTTTTGTTATAACTTGTGCGTATATACATCACTTTCATATTTTTTCTCACTTTTCTTTCCTTATAAACTATGTCTCATTCATTTCTGTTATTTATTATAATGTCTGAAACTTTATTAGTGGCCCTGTTTGTACAAGCAAGGCTTTTTATTTTTATTTTTATTTTTATTTT
>JAUBNY010000656.1:128909-171630 GCA_032275445.1 Crypturellus soui | reverse complement strand
TTTTTATTTTTATTTTTATTTTTATTTTAAAAACCCTTTATTACACATTTGGAATGGACAGTGTCCTATTTTATGAATATGTTCCAAAGGAGACAACTTCATTTCAGAAATTCTGAAACAGGGAGGTGACAGGGAGATGACAAAACACAAAAACACAAAGAACCCAGCAGTCCAGGTTTTGGCAACTTTGCTCCACCTTATGACAGTGAAAACCGCTGGCCAGACAACACATTTATCAAATGCCTTATATGCACATGCAGTCCGTGATTTTCATGGAGACATCTGCACAGTTAAAAGCAAAATAATAAAGAGTTTGCGATGTTTTCACTCTTAAAAACAAATGACAGTTTACTTTTGGTCTTAATATTCTCCCCTATACTGTATAGCCTATTAAACGCTTAATTTTAGTGCAAAGCGTAACATAGTTAATATTACTCTGTTTCTGCTTCATTTAAAGAGCACAGGTCATTTTTGTATTTCTTATTGTAATTCTAATTTTTAGATGTATCTCTTTGTAATATTCTAATATCATATATAAGTTATTCTTGACAATTTGCAAACATTTGTCCTGCAGTACCATGGTCTTAATGGACACCGAACTTGCTGAATCGGTTGAACAGGATGACAAAATGACTGCAGGAATAATGAGAGTTCTGTGATTTTTAATTTATCTCTATTGGAATTTTTCATATATTAAAATGAAGTGGAACTAGCATTGGTCAATATTTGTAATAGTGTTGTCATTTTAGGGATTTTTTTTGCTCTATTATAATTGTTCTCTACTTTAAAAATAGACCATTCACATCTCTAGTGTATTAATACATAATACATGTATAATTAAATAACAGGTTAGACTTAGTATGTTTGGAATAAAGTAGTTTTTATAAAATTTTCATCTAAAGATTTAGTAAGTTTTGGATGTAATTAACTATTTTGGAGGTCATTTGCAGATTAATCAGATGAGCACGTGCTATGCAGTTGCAGTTTTGTGATAATATGATCAGCTTTGGGAAATTAAGTAGGATTCATGCTGTCTTTGTGGAAAAGGATTTGGTGAATTGAGCAGTACATCTGGATGAAGAAAGTGCCTGGTCTTCTTTTTCCATTCATCCTAATCTTGCCTTTTTCCTGTTATTTAAACCCCGTTTGTCCTAGTCCTGCACCCAGTCTCCCTGCTTCTAAGTAAAAAGGGTTGGATTCAATTTTACTACTCCCTTAAGTAGCAAGACTAGGTGTCTCCTGAACTCACTTCTGCTCTGTGCTCCAGCCCCCTTCCCTTGTAAGTCATTCCATATGTTTATTGTACGTGTCAAATTATTCAAACTGTTTTTTCTAGATTGTTTTATGTAAGATTTATTTTTAAATCGGCAAATACAAATTCAATGAGCTGCCTCTATGTGGACCAGTGTTGACACCCTGTGGCTAACTAGATTAAATCACAGATGAGTATTTAATAGGGATCTCCTATGGGATATTTCTCAGACTTTATCTAGTGCTTGAATACAGTAGTCTCATAGCTGAACTGTGCATTAACTGTGCAGCATGTTTCTGCTCCCATTTCCTCCAGGGTATATGTGAAAATAGTGCAATAATATATTGAATAACAACTGAATTTTATGGCTACTTTTCCTTATTCTGATTCGGTACGTTTTAACTAGCTTATATGCTAAAGTAAAAAGCTGGTTGCCAAGTGTACAAAAGCATTATGTGATATGTGGTGAAAGTGTCTTTTAAACAGTCATAAAATCAATGTTCTATTCATTGACCATTCCAAACATTCTGTTACAAAATCTTTAAATCTTCTTTATTACTGTTGTGGACAAGCCATTTCTCTGGAAATTGTTGCTATATAATTTATTTTATATCTTAATGTCTGTCTTTACATTAAGTGCAATGCTTCAACTTTAAAACAGAGCAGTAAATTCAGAGTAGCACCATTGAAAGCAGAGACTTTAATCAGCTGAGAGTAAGGTCTATTTTAATACTTCAGTCTCTTAGAAGCACCGCTAAAACAGTGTGTTTTTAATAACATCCATTTGCCTTTCTCTACAGATTTAGGACATCATGTGAAAACAAAAAGCCCTAATATTATTTCATTTTCATTATTTAGCTGTGCAGTGCTAGTTTAAAAAAGAGAGGCATATACCATTCCAAGCACGCTCTCCTTTTTTTTTTTTTTTTCTCCTTTTTTTTTTAAACCATTCTTTAAGGAAACTCTATAAGTGAAGCCAAGGAATGAATAAAACCTCAGAATAACCTTACCATTTATGAAGTCAAAGACTGAACCTTTTCCAGAAGAGTTGGTGTGCTCATCAAGTAGTCACAAACAGGAAAGTCTTCAGGCATTCAAACAGAAAGACAGTGGACTGATGAACTGTTTCACATCAAGAAGAGCAATTTCTTGCACAAATGGGAGCAAATTGTTGATCTTTCTCATTCCTACTGCTCTGTCATCCTTGTAAATCATACTCACACTTTCATTGAAAAGATTTGTATGCGAGTCAGGCCTCTAGGCCGCGCAGCACAAAGGTAGAGTAAGAAGGAATTTTGCAAGTAGGCAGGTACCAAGCTAATTAAGACTTTGTAGATCAAAACTAACACTTTGAATTTCACCCAGAAGTTGGCAGTCAGCCACTGCAGGTAACGCAGTATCAGTGTTAAGTTCTCTGTCTAAAATATATGACTTATTTAATGGATTGCTGCCCATTGCATTAACTCAAATTTCCCTTTGCATCAGCGTGAGAGTTGTTTTGTGTTGAGTGTATTGCAGTAATTAGCCCAAGAGGACACTTTGGACTAAATTCTTACTTGTAAGTCATTCCAGTATATACAGTTTGTAAATCAGGACAGAGCTATGCCATTAGTTGTTGCTGGGCTCCATTTTGGGCTGCCATTCTTGTATTTCTCTAGTTAAATGAAAGCCTTCTCTTCTTCCTTTAGTAAAATGTATGTCAGCTGTTTGTTGCCATTTTACTCACTGATGCTATACAACATGTGCTATCCATTAAGAATAATTACTAGATCTATTAAAACTTTAATGATTGCAAAGAGTTTTTTTATTTAAACTAGAAGAATACTAAAAATACTAAAAAATATATTTTATATTTTCCTGAGTTAACAGATTTCTCTTTTTTTCAGTCTCATTGGGCTAGTAGCTAGTTGATCCTTTTGTTCTCCTTTTCCCCATAAGGCTAATTCCCTGTGCCAGTTCTGGAGGTAAATGGTATGGTCCATTTGATATTTCTCCCTTTGCTTAAATCTGTAAGACTTCACTTAAACATCTGACTGGTCAGAAAGCAGCTATCATGTGGTGCTCTGAAACTCCCTGCCACCCCCCAAACCATCCCCCTGCTTTCAATAACACCATAGCCCAAAAGGCTCTGTCACTTCAAATTTATTCAACCCATGCTGCTTTTCACTGTACTGAAGATTTTTCTTATAATTTTGAGGGAGAACAGGTCTGCCTTGCTAGCTTCCCTCCCTATCTCCTTTTAACCTCTCAAAAAACCTCTCTTTGCCTAGTTTCAAGTTTCATTAAAAATGCTTTGACCAGCTTTACTTATTACTAGTTTTAGACTTTTGCATTCCAGTTGTTATATTCACATGGGAATAGAAGCTTGATGTGCTATAAATTTACTTTCCCTTTACAAGAAACAGAATATAGTTCTTTGGAAGTTAATCTATTGTCCCCATTTGTGTGATAACCTTTAGGCTGCTTTTCCTTTAAAAAAGTGAGGGGGAACATACTTCATTGTTCTTGTAACAGAGTATTTTAGTAAAAGAAACCAAAGTGTAGGGATTTATTGTATTTTAATATATTCCTACAGGCAAGGGAATCTGAGGCATAGTACTTTTTTTAGACAAAGGACAACTCATTTAACAAAACATAATGTAAGTTTTTTTTTTTTTTTACAAAGGGAAAATGTATTTTTTTCCTCTTCAAGTGTGTTACTCTTCATAATCCTCCATAAAACTTGAAAGTGTCAATCATTTAGATAATTGAAAACATACAATAAACTTAAGACTCACATAGTTACCAAATTAACTACTGAATGCATTTAAAGACAAAAATTTTATAGCAGAAATGTTTTTTTTTTATCAAGTAATTTTTACTTCTAATTGTACTAGAAGGAAAAAAAAATTTACAGTTAGATTAAAATATTCTCTTCTGTTTAGTCTTTCATCTTGAGTTTTGAGAAGATGAACTACCATGTTTATCATACTTATTTTGACCTTAACCTTTTTTTAATGAAAGAGACTTAAAATGTCCCAGCTGGCATGTCTCCCACTGTTGTGAGGAAAAAAGAAGAAAGGAAACTTTGAGTACTTCTTCCTGTGCAGTAGTCCTAGCAGGATGAATAAAACCTAATAATGCATTATGTACAGAGTCAGTAATAATTTGGAGATAGAATTTGAGAGTTGACTTGTCTCTGTTTGTTATCAAATTTATACAGAAATGGTGTAACTTTCAGAAAAGGTAACCTGATGCTTCATTTTTAACTTTATTATTTTGAATCAGTGCAAGGTTTATGTATAGAGCAGTCCCTGTGATTTTGGTTGAACTGTACAAAATGTGTACCAGCTGGAAATCTGAGTTAAGGAACCTTGTATAAACCTCTGCATTTCACATATAAAAAATATATTTAAATTAAGGGTGAGACTTGGCTTCTGAGGGTATGTTCTCATACTAATATCAAACAGGAGTCACTTCAGGTAAGTCCGCACTAAATTGGTGTAATATTGCTTAACCCAGATTCTTTTTTTGTCTTTTATCAATTAATTTGATTATATTTTTACAAGACTGCCTTGTATAATAAATATGTAAGGAAGACTAGGTATATTTATTTTACAGTCTGCAGTAACTGCTGTTTTGCCTGCTGTCTGATAGAGTGCCTCTGAACGCAGAACACCTTGCTCGGGCCGCTTCCAGACAGCTGTGAGCCAGCGTAAGACTGCCCAGACAACAGTAGTATTTGATCTGGGTCAAAGATGAGAAATGATGCAGTCCACAGGTCTTCCTCCTGTGAAGAGCATTTTGTACTGCTCCTCAGGACTTGAATTACACTCTTTTAACCTTCTGGAGGTTGGTGCAATTGCAAATTGGGGGTGCAATTTTGCTCTGGAACAAAGGAAGACTCAAGCAGACATATTCTGCAGCCTATGAATAAGATTAAGAAGAATAAGTTTTTGAAACTATTCATAGGAATAATTCACCTAAGATCTATTAATAGCTGCTTTTAATGTACTGCCTGCCCTCATGTCTGTGAAATCTGCATGTATTGATGATTATGTTATGTACTGAAACAGAATATTCTCTGCATACAAAGTTCTGTTTACACCATGGCATTTGAAAGAGTGTGTTTCCTGGGGTCAGAGATAAAATTTAATTATCCCTTTAATTATCCTTTAATTATATGGCATGCTTGAAGTTGGCTTTAGCCATGTCAGTGACATGGCAGTTGCTGTGACTTTTGTCAGTCTTGTGGCATTAACCAACTACACTACTGCAACGGGGGCAAATGGTTCTGGCTAGGAGAGGAGTACAGGCTTTTTATCTTAACTAGTTTAATATTTGTAGTAAAATAATAAATAATTGGCAAATTGTAGTAATTACGATTGAGTAACATTGGCAAATTTGTAACTGCAAGTAACCTGAAATATTCCAGAAATATGTACATATATTGTTAAAAAAGGGCTTTGAGTAGTATTATGATGAACCAGATGTCTTCCAAATAAGAAAAATTAAATATATCTGATAATATATTTACTTGAAAGCTGTCAATATCTTGGTAACTTCAAAAGAAAATCTCAAACGTTATTAAAGAAATATACTTTGAGATATTCATTATCACATAAATTGATATTCCAATTAATTTTTCTCCCATCATGCCATTTTCTCCCCCCCATAAGGGACATATAATGGTAAAATGATATATAAAAGCTTGATGATGGTGACATAATGTAGCAGTATCTTTTCAACACAGTTATAGTGTTTCAATTTGCAAATTTTATATGCTAAAAAAATCACTCTAGCAAGCTGCAAACTTTTAAAGACATTAAATCTGCCAAATTATAGCCACTTATTTTTGCCTGACATATTTTCAGCTTAGACCCACATTGGGGCTGCCAAACTTGTTTCTTTTCATTACCTGTTCTATGTCTGGCTCAAAGTTTAGATTTTAGAAAATGGAAAAAAGCTGTTTGTGAAATCACAAGGCTCTTGAGCTCTTAGTTTCCTCTTAGTATCAACGTTTATTTATTTAGGTTTGGGCTGGGTTTCAAAAGATTGAAATTGGAAACAGAGAAGGTGACTCTGAATACCATTTATCTGTATGTAAGCGAACATTCAATGTACATTTAATTTAAAAAATTGCTGTTTCCTACAAGAGGGAGATATTTTTCACATTGTTAAAACATTTTTAGAGGTCACTAGGTGGTCATGTCACCAGCAGGGAGTTTTTGTTTGGCAGGCAGCATTAGCAGTTAGTAACAAATGCCTCCCATGATTCTGTGTTCAAAAGGAGTTGCTTTGCAAGTAACAAATACTTACAACCTGAGAACTGAAGTATAAAAAGTACTGACAGGGGAAAATGTTTGGAAATGTAAAACAGCATCTTTAGTGGCCAAATTGGAATGTTTAGGGAGTTGAAGATTACAGGCCTACTTTATACTTGAGCTTGGAGTTTACAGAAGCAATAATATTTTCACTACTGCAGTTGTGGGTCTCATCATTTCTATTTATTAAAGAACTGGAAGTCCATAGCTTACAGAAGTGCTTGGTTTGTGATGTTAATAACTTTTTTCAATGTAATCAATATCAGGACTGTCATGCTGCTTTCATTTTTTGTTTCTTATGATGTAGTATTTGCACATTTCATAAGCATCAATAAATACTCTTATTTTTATACAGACTTCAAATATTTTGTAAAGTAGGAGGGAATAAAACGCAATAACACTACACATCTAAGAATTGTCCAAATCCTCACTGCAAGAAACAGGAACCCATGTTTGAGAGGTCCTCTTTGTATGTCTTAACATTTTTATGGAGTGAGATATGGTATGTAAGCATTTGGTAGTGAAAGTGCAGTGGGAATATTGGTATTCCACAAGTACTATGAGTACTGTGAGTCTGAAAAGATGATGAGTTTGTTACATGCAATAAAATTAATTTGTAAACAGATGTTATTAGCTGTAGCTCGCTTTTAGCACAAACTATACTTTTTCCAGGTGAATATGGTACAGAAATTTTGGTTATTCCGTTGTCTAGTTAGACCTATATTATTCCACCATGCAGAAGAAAATGATGTGGAGGGGCGCAAGGAGAAGGTAATGCCTTTGATGGAACTCATCTGAAGTGACTGCTTGCTGTTCTGCTGTAATTTGATTGAGTCACACCTACGCTGTGCCAATGATCTCCCTCCTGTTCCACTGCGAGGATCTCCATGATTCTGAGGATTTATGCAGTCATGTGCCTTCTTAGGGCTGTTAGGTTTTTCACTTAAATTGTTGATGTCCATGGTAAAGCCATCCTTGCAGAAGATGGCCTTCATCTGTTCATCTGTTGGTGAACGCTTCGGCTGTCCAGTTGGGTTC
The DNA here is from genome assembly GCA_032275445.1 of Crypturellus soui. Taxonomy (NCBI): domain Eukaryota; kingdom Metazoa; phylum Chordata; class Aves; order Tinamiformes; family Tinamidae; genus Crypturellus; species Crypturellus soui. Next base: position 164,037 of record JAUBNY010000656.1, on the reverse strand, counting down.
ATCTGACGTGTGCTTTCTAGTGAGTCTGCAAGGGATGAATGAAGTCAGAATCAGGATGAAATGGACACATGAGGCCTTTCTATTTGTTATCTATTATTATCTCAATTATTCTATTGTTATATCAAAATATTTGGTGTCTACAGATAGAACTTTGTAATTCTCAAAAGGAGGCTCTTGTTTTATGGAGCATGAGCCACTATGAGAGCTAAGGCTGTCTCTGAACTATGGCAGGATGAGTTCTATGTTCCCAGCAACTCACCTTTATACTTTGATTTTCATGGGAAGGAAACTCCAGAATATAAGATAGAAGAGGGCTCATATGCCCTCTAATCCTCTGACCTTGTGAAAAACAGGCCTCCAGTCTGGATGAGTTGAAGAATAATGTGCACCAGCTGTGGAGTCTAGATGTAGCATTGGGAACCGAGTCTTTGACAAAGGGGAAAAAAAAGACATTTGGAAAAGCACATTAATCCAATTAATACCACATGGTGACCCTGTGAGGACTAGAGTCCTTGGGGTCTCTTTTCAGAATTAGGCCTGGACCATATCTAGCAGCTGGATTTTGTTTACACCAGAGAGTTGCTGTGGTTTGGTTAGCTCTGCTCTAGCCTGTCTATATAGAATATAAAAAGATCAGCCTTGGAATTCTCAGCACCTCTATTTTATCATACTCAAAAGAAACATAAGTTTTCTGGGAGGTACCTGGCAGAAGCCATATGAATCGTAGCCCTTATTACAAATTCTCCTTTACTAGACTAGCCAATCTATCACCATGGTTGGGACTAGAGAAGTTTTGGAAAAGTTCTGTGGGCAGTATACCAAGCAAAGAACTAAGGACTTCTGTTTGTCATGCTTTTAATTCTCAAGAGAATTACCTTTCTTAGTTCCTGGATTAACATGGACTCTCTTGATCAGAGGACATTGGTCTAGTCTGACTCCTGAGAGCTATGGTTATGTTTATCTTCATTATTGTGGGCTGTGGTCATGCTGTACCTGGAATTTGTGCACTGGGCAAGACTAAAGGATATTATTGAGATTTACGTGTAATATTTTCATGAGAAAGGTTTCCTAAAAGTGATCCTGTGATTTTTTTGTAGTCTAAAAATTCCACAGTTCATTTTTGAATTTTTAATGTTTTGGTTTCGGTGCAAAAGCGAATGTCAGAATGTCTTGAACTTAAGTGAGATCCATTTTCTCTACTAAGCTAAAGTAGTTGTGACCTCTTTAAGAAACTGTAGTCTCATATTATTACATATACACTATGAAACCATTTGTAACTTGTTGAGCTTCATTCATATGCTTAAGAGCAGAGTTTGAGCAGTTCAGCACTGAGAAGAATATAAAAAATTGATTGTGCGAGTTGGTAGATGCTGGCAATCTCTCCTCTGAGGTTTTAGTGCTGCAGTAAATTGTCTTAAGATGATTAGTGTTAGATCCATCTCTAGAAAATGAAGGCTACAGCTTTATAACTAGAAAATATTATCAATAGCTTACAGATCAGTAGCAGTCATTTTCAGTGGTGCTTTCCATTGCTGACTTGGGGAAAGTCATAGTTGCTGAGAGTCACCCTATTCTGCCATTTTTAAACTTAAGTTTCGCTTGCAAAAATCGGTCTGAGAACAAAAATCAGTACTTACATATGCCTTGGTCCTTTGATGAATTAGAGCTGTTTCCTGGCGGTGGGGGTCATAGTAGAGGCTCCATCCATCTCCAAGCTCACAGGAATTACAGATTTACAGAGTGGTTTAGGTTTCAAGGGACCTCTAGAGATCATCTAGTCCAATCCCCTTGCTCAGAACTAGCTGGTTTTAGATATGGAATTTTGGATTTTGGGATCTGCCTTGACCTTGACTTCATGTCAGAGCTGGCACAAGTGCAGGATGCCAAGGGGCTGTTGGCACAAGGGGTGGCTTGGAAGTGGCAGCTGTGCTCACCAAGCAAGGAGGCTGGCAGCAGTAGCTCGGGGTGGAGAACAGGAACAATGTCAAGGTGATGGGCTCAGTGAGGAATTAATCCTAAGAGATCTTCAACTGCAAATGATGATCATCTAGTTGATCATCATCAACTAGTGACTTTAGGATGGGAAGGCTTCAAAATTACTTTCCATTCCACATTCTAGTTCTAAGATTTCCCTAGAGAATGGCTTAGGATTTGTTTATTACTGGTAGCAGTTCTTGTTGAAAAAGCTGAGCAAATATTTATTAGTAGTTCCTTCTTTTTTTAAAGTGCATGTGTCTTGCATACTTTATTATTTGTAGGATGGAACTAATTTTCCTTTAAAGTGTGACTGAGACAGTGACTTCTTAGAAAACACAAAAAATTATTTATTTGGGAGGTAATGTCAACATATGTGAATTTTTGTTCCCATGCATCGGGCTTCTTTACCTTTTACTGATGCTAGTCAGCATTACTGTGTACGCTCCTTGTTCTTCAGCTCTCTTGCTTCAAGCTAGTCTGCTTCCTGTAAATGTGAACTGAATATGTCAGCCTTTATAAGCATCATATGCACTCTGTTCCGCCCAAACAATTGTAGCTGTTAGTAATTGTTCATTGCAAAGTAACTTCCACTAATGTTCAGAAGCATGGAAGTAATTTGGGGAGAAATATACTTTGTTCTTTGTACTTAAATAATATGAATGTCTGCCTTAAGGATAAGCTTAAGTCAACCCTAGCTATGGAATCCTGAGCAGTATTCACATAAAACAGTTTTAAACATAGGCGGAACAGTCAAACTAACTTTATCTTTGCTGATTTTTTTTTTAAGTGGTTTCTTGGTTTTAAGTAGTTGATTTTAATATGATAAAGTTGTTTTTAAATATTATGTTTATTTTATTTTTACATACTGTTCTCTGCTTTTTAAAATACATCACTATGTTACTAACCAAAGCATTGTGAATTATTTAATTAGTGTTGAATTCAAGTTGTTGGTAATGAGTATGCTGGTAGCCTATATTTATTTCTCTTTTTGGAAGAATGGAGACATGGTTGAACTTTTTAGGCAGCTGATACAGGACTGATATTTTGATTACGTTTGTTATTTTTCAGTAATATACAATAATAATTTTTCTTTTTTTTTTTCTGCATCTTTTTGGCAAGATTTTGTCTTTTTTTTTTTTTTTTTTTTTTTTCCCCAGAGGAAATAGAGTTCTAGTTTACTAACCTGAAACCTGAATATAGTATTGAAGTAAATGTTGGTGTATTGCAAAGCATTCTTAACAATGGGCTTTTTTTTTTTTTTTTTTTTTTTTTGGCCTGGACAGTGCATTCAAAGGAGTTATCCTTTGAATCTGCAGTGTTAAATTGAACTAATTAACTGTACCTTTTGGCACAATAGGAAAATAAACCCTAAGCCTACTTTTGTATTTAGTTATGCCGGCTCTGATTTGGTAAGTTCAGGCTTCTTTGAACTGCTGAGGTGCTATTTAAAACCTAGGTGGTTATTTCCTACACCTGTACAGAATTTCTGTTCATTGAAGTAATTAACAGCTGTCGTTTCATTCCTTATAGTAATAGGTGCTAGAGCCCTTGCCTATATTAGCATTCCCGCTTCTAGTGGCAGTTTATCCTAAATGGATTATATTATTTGGACGAGTTATGGGGCCACCCAGATAGCATGTTAAGACAGCATTTTCCATAGCAACTACTTAGTTTCTCTCTGTCACAATTCTTTCCAGATGGGCTGTCAATTCAGGTATTGTTGAGGTAATGTTCAAAATTCTATTTAGAAACAATCTTTTTTTCCTACTATCTTGGATTCTAGAGGTTACTGAGTTCTGATACGTTTCCTTAAGTGTACAGTTTAGCTTAAGTTAGCTTAAAATTTAGCATGACTTTCTTCTTTTTCTTTAACCTGTGTTCTGCCCTAGACCTATATGTATATATATAGTTTAAATACAGAATTCCCAACTTTGTACAATAACATCTATATAGTGTTTTAAAGCTGTATATGCTATTGTACTATTAATTTATTGATGTCTTATTAGATTAATTCTCAATATTCTCTAAAACCTTATCTTAAAAAAGACTTCTGACTCTGGTAATAACATTTTTTTTTTAACCAAAAACTAAAATCATCTGTATTTTCCTGGTTAATGAAGTGCTCTAAGTTGAGCAATGGGACTCTCAAGCCTTACAAGTCTTGCAGGTGCAACTAGAGGGAAGGGTGATTCTGTGAACATAGTGAACTCCTGTAGTTTTCCAGAGTCAGAGCAGATAGAGTGAAGAGAAAAATACTGCATTTTAATGCAGCATTTCTTAATTAGAGAAAAATATTTATATATATATATATGACCACTAGATGCAGTCTAGTTACTCCACTGTCACTTTGAAGATTATGACAATACATTTGTTGTCAACGTGCATGTGTGTAACTGATGAGTAAACTCAGCTGTGTGCCATCTGGATGGATCTGAGATCCTGTGGTTGATGGAGACATGACTGACTACAGACAAAAGTGTCTGAAAGTCTAATGTCTTGTGACGGGGCCACAAGTTGGCTACAGATTTGCTGTAGGGCCATTTTTTCCCCTTCACAGCTCCTCAAAGGTAAGTGAAAAGCTTTTAAGTGTTGAAAGAAGGATATTTTTAATAAAAACAAAACTACAACTTTTGAAATAAAATAAAAAGCAACTAGGAATGCCTGGAAGAAATTAAAAGATCTGCATATAAATCTGTGCCCCCCCCCTTTTTTTTTTTTTTTTTTTCTCTCCCGGAAAAGAGACTACCTAGTCCCCACTAGTTCTTCCTACGTCCTTATGTCCTTTCTGTCCCCAGGAAAGGTTGTTTTTGCAGTCTGGGTGTCTGTACAAGCTCCTGGTTCCCAGCCGTGGCTCCTTCATCTTTCCCACCTTGCAGGCTTAGTAGCTCCCCCAGAGAAGCTCTAACCTTCCCAGGAAGGTTCTCCAGGAAACCTGTTCTTTTTAAAGGAAAATAACATATCCCTAAGAATAAACAAACGAGACAGATACCATCTGACCAAGTTGATCACCCAACAACTTTTTGGTAATTGATCATGAGTTATATGGATTATTTTATGTAGTAGAATTGAAAGTATCTCAATCTCAGTTCAGATGTATTAGAGGTTACTGGTTTGTCAAGACTAAGCATGGTACAATTTGTTATGGAAGCATCTGAAAACGTCTAACCGCTGGATTCCTTTTGTGAGGACTCCAGCATATGTATTGCTGGGCAACATATCTTCTGTGTGAGAGAGTTCAGTGCTAACCTTATCTGTCTCTTGTCTGCTTTGAGAAAGTCAGTGTGGACTGTCAGTACAAGTTGAAGTGAATTATCTTCTCTAAGTTATTTTTTTAAACACTTCCTTAGTCTGAAGCAAATTTTGAAACAGTTAAACCCACAAAAGAAGATCAATGAGCAAACTTGTATATGCAAAGTTGAATCATATGATGGTGTTACTGCTCCTGGCAATGCTTGTGAATAGCTCCATTAGCAAGGAAGCTGTATAATTAAATTGGATCATGTGGTATCCTATCTGCTTCATTCCCAATATCTTAAGATACTAATTAGGGAAATATTTGTGTGAAGTAGTCTAATTGCCTTTCTGCATCCTTCTAAAGTATCTTGGGCCTGTTCTGGGCTTTCATTGTCTTAAGTGATGCATTTCTATTTTGTATTTATTGTTTTCATATGCTGTACATCAGGCTTGTAGTATTTGGTTAAAAAAGGCTTTTTTTTTCACAGAAATAAAATGAAGTAGAGAATGTGTTTGAATAAAAGTCCTTTGAAAAAAAGAGATGTGCAATGAGGTCTATAGACTACATACACTTAAGGCAATGATAGCTTACAAATAAATGAGTACTTGATTATCTTCATTATCTTCTATTAGAATTTTATTTTTTTCTGTGGCTCAGTAATGAATAGACAGCCAGATAGATTCCAGTGTAATAAAGTGCTTAGAAACAATATGTACAGTGTGGAATTTCTAGATTGTTTCTGTTTCTTAGCAATACTTCTGCAGGTAGGCAAACTTAACTAAAGCATTACACTAAAAAAAAAAAAAAAAAAAGTGGTGAATTGTAGTAATTTGTAGAATTTCCCATGCCTTTTAAATTGAGTAATGTAACAGTTTTCTTTACATTCACACCTAGTGTAGCAATAAATAAATGTCATTATACCAGTAACAATAATAGTGATTTTGACTTAACATATCTCTATAATTGCATCTGCCATAGCTATAACCAAAAACGTCAGGAAAAGAGGTATATGATATAGCCTTCCTGGAAATAGCTTTCTGCTAATAACTCTTGTGCTCCTTAACCAGAAATCTTAGAGTGACTTTTTTTATTGAACAGACTGTGTTAGAGCTGTGAGGATGAAAGGTACAAAATTTGGTAGTTTCCTTGTTTAGGAGTAACATACAGAATTCTACTCAGAGATATATTTCTGACTAGTGGAAATTATTTGACACTGGTTTACATAATCTGTCTGACACCCTATTTAGCAAGTGAGCATTTAAACTCTGCCCTCAGATTAGTTATATTAATTATGCACTGCCATGAAAGTACGTTTTGTTAATCCTACATATTCAGGCAGTATTGTTTCTTGAAGTTGACTTCTAATATACTGCAAAGCTCAAGGCATAAATTCTAATGCATATTCATATTGGTTTCTATTTCCTGTTTGAAAATGGAGCTAATTATTCACTCTACAGTTCACTCTAGATTTTAATGTGCTGTACATTGGATTTTATGAGTTATTTATGTTATTCAAAGGGCTGCTACTTGTAACTGCAAATTAGGGGGAAGTTCTTTGGTTTGCACTTTCAAAGCCAGACCAATCTTTGCCTTATATTTACAACACGAATGAAACAGAAGATTTTAACATTTTTTATTTGTATTATGTTTGCCTGAAGGATCATTTGTTTGATCAGTCTGTTAATAAAAGTTAAGTCCCTCTTGTTCTTTACCATTTACTTTGTAATTGGAATATGTCATCAGTTCAAAATTTGGAATAGAATACAATTAACTGGTTTATGTTTCGCAGTATCCTATTTCTCCTTCTCAATATATGTCCTTGTGACTCAAATATTTCAAGTTCTCTGCAATCTCATTAAAACAAGCAAAAGTGACATTTTCTAAACTTAAACTTTTTTTTTTTTGTAGTTTAAAAACTGTATTCTAGAGATCAAACCATTCATCCTGCAAAGTGCTTTTATCTTTGTCTTCTATAAACACTGAAAGCAGTGTTGAGGGACGGGGAGGCTGACAATGACAGATTACCTTTAGTTTTGTTTTCCTGTTTAACTTAGATGGACTCTGTACAGTGCTGTGTTCCCTTGTAACCCAACCCCATGGATTTGGACCTCATCCTCCTTGTTTCTCAGGATTTCTCCCTCTCAGTGCTGTATTGGGTTCTGACCTACAACGGGCAGATGTATTTTAACTAAGTGGTGGCTGTGTTCCCGTGGAGAATTACATAAAGCCAAATGAACAATATGAGTCTATTCTAGTTAGAAGCTGCAAGAGCCAGAAATAATTGGCAGCTCGTGACTTCTTGAGCTGTGCTCCATGGCATGGTGAATTCTGGTGCCTCCGTATTTCTCTCGGAGCCTGAAGCTTCAGCTTGCCCTCGCTGCAGCCATGCTTTCGGTTTGTGGCAAATGATAGTGCCATGGTTATTGAAGTGCCATCTCGGAAGCTATATGTCTCCTTTCTGAGGGGGTTTGTTTTACTCATCTGTCATTTCTGAAGCATAAATCATTAAGACATCAGAAGTGCAACGTTATGGGTCTGAAAGAGTTCACAAAGTTCAAAGGGCAATCAGGGGCCCAGTTCTCCTTAGAAAATGAGCCCCCAAAGAGAGGCACGAAGTTACATCTTTACCTTTTAAAATCTTTCTCTGAATATGGGCATTTATTTTGGATGATTTTTATTTGTTTAGAAGAAGCATATGTACACGTTTCATATTGCTAGTAAGGAGGAAAAAAGGAAAAACGTTAAACTGCCAGTTGAAAGGCAGGGTAGTGGGGCATGTGGTTATGGGAGGAGCCACGAAACGGAGGTACTGAGCAGGGGGACAGGAGGGAAAGGATGAGCAGTGGGAAAGCTCAGAAGACTCCTCTGCTGTTGGCACAGTAGGCTTCTCTCTCTTCCCTTTGTCCTGAGGTTTCCCTGCAGGACAGTGGCTTCTTCCTGGTGCTCCTTTCCCCCTAATAAAGATCTGTGTTCATCACAGGTGTCACCATGTGAAATGTCTGTGGTTCAGGCTCAACCTGAGCCCTGGTGGCTCCACTTGGCCCGAAATCCCAGCAAAGCCCGGGACCGGGTGCCAGATGCCAGGGCTGATACTCAGAGAGCAGGTGGACCAGGCCGTGGTGAGCCGGGCACCGCATGAGGTGGCCACCTGCGTGTCCATAAGCCTGTGCCGTGGGCCATGGAGCGAGCTGGGCAGGCGCGTGGTGCCGCACGGCCACCAGCGACTTGCACTCGCTGCAGGGACGCTCGGCCAACCAGGAGTGTCAGATCATGCCGTTTTAGTGCTTTAAAGGAACTTGTTCCTCACAAACAATGCAAAATAACTGTTCTTTCAAAGGAGTAAGTTCTAAATTGCTACTTTTGCAAATTGTGTATAGCCACGTACTCTGAGAATTTTTCTGTTAGCATTAGAAATACTGTCCTGTAATTATTGTCCACAGTGACTGAATGTGCCTGTCTGCATCACATGGCCACCTGTGGCTGAGGATGCTGATGCAGAAGACTAATATTTTAAATTTCTACATGGGACCAGAATATTTCTTTTTAAAGAAAAAGCTTTAAAATACCTAATATTCTGAGGTTTATTTTTTAAGATGCATGCACATCCATAATGGATTAACAGCATGTTTTAACAAACCATTTATTTGCTTTAGGAGTGACAGAGAGAAGCTGTTTCAAACAGGATCTCTCATCACCGTCTATCTCTAGTCACCTCCTACTGAACTTAAGGTTGAACACTGGGGGTCATGAGGGAAAGAAAACAATAATTAAAGGGAAAAAGTTGATTGAGCTGTTTTTCTCCTTCGGTGCGATTAGCACGTAAGAAGCTGGCTGAGTACTCTACTGTATATCATTAGTTCAAACATTTCTGACTTGATTTAACTTTAACGGTGACTTTTTGAGTTGCATTTCTATACTTTGTGCCGAGTGGCTTAAGTAAGGAAGGCTGTAAAAGTTCCCCGAAGGTCTTGTTTCTATAAATCTTAATCTTGGAATTCTTTTAGGTGGCCATTGTACCGTTGCTAAGAGTTCCCCCCACCTCCCAGAAAATTGTCATGACTTCTTTTATTAAAGCTCAGAAAATTATTCTTAGACTAACAGAGGTGGGGAGTAAAGCAGGAGTGTTTACAGAGTTCACTTCTAAATTGACTGTGATAAGTGGCAATGCAATGTATTATGATTAGAGGTTTCTGGGAGACTCTTTAAGAAGGTTAACTGTGAGGCAGCTCTCAAAAGAAAGCATTTATCTTAGTGGTCATCCTTCAGTGTTTTATACTACTGAGAATTTTTTTGTGGGTGGTTAAAACCATTTTTTGTGTTTTATTAGCTGTATCTTGAATACCTCCTACAAGCTGAATGACAGTTTAGGGTTATTAAATCTGTTCTTAGTACATTCTTTTATCTGTAGTTAATCTTGACTAAATATATGTTAGTGAACAACCCTTTTTGCTCAGTTGTTGCCCATATTTGTTAAAGAAATTATTCCATTTGACGTTTGTTTAGGCTGCAGTTTGATAAAATACTGTATACCATATACTTTTTCAATTTGGCATTCAACAGAGTCTTTCATGGATTTATTTCTTCTTGCATTATCTTATCTCCTTTTCTAGTATACTACGGCTTCCTTTTCATATTAAGTAATTTTTTTCAGTTCAGGACAGACACTTCCACGAATGCATGCTCTGTGTTTGTATTGCTAGAGATCTGTAAGATTGCATTTTTCAGGTGCTAGGCTACATTTATAACTGAGTTACTTTGGTAATCATCTGCTGTCTGCAGCCCTGCATATGGTAATTTTCTTTAGTTATAATTATTCTTTAATGCCACCTCCAGTGACTTTGCTAAGTCTATTATCAGATTTGCTAAGACTTTTATCAGATTAATAGTTCATAGATCCTCCAAGGAAAGATACCTATGTACTTCACTGAGGAATGATCTATGCTGTACAATGTCATTTATTAGCTGTAATTACTATCACAGTAATTTTCACAGAGACTTGCTCAAGGTATGTATTGTTCTTTTGTACTGTAGGTGTGGTAAATTAAATTTAAAAGATCTTGGGCCTTAGCAGCAGTATATAAAATGAGACAGAAAATACATCAACTTAAAATATAGAATCATAGAATAATAGTGTTGCTGGTAAACTTATGCCTTGGAAGAGGATCAAGTCCACTCAAGTTATTTCTAACATATGTTTGCTCAGCTTGTTCAGAATGATTTTCCATGATGGAGATGGAGACCATCTTTTCACAGCAGTACTTAAGTGCATTATCATTAGACCTTGGCTAGGCATTAAGAGGAATATAAATAAATAAATAAATAAGCAGAGCTTTTACTTCCTGCGGTATATGCACGTTACTTCTTGTTCTGCCTGCCATGGATAAGGTGAGGGGAGTCCTCTCTCACTCTGAAACAGTGTGGTTTATTTTTTTTTTTTTTTTTTTTTTTTGCCCCTGTAGGTTTCTGTTGCTTTCCCTTGGACAGTTTGCATTTTTTTTTTTTTGTGGAGATCTGTGTTCAGAATGGATTTAGTGTTCCAGTTGAGTCATCTTGCTGTAGATCGAAGGGATCAATTCTCCTATCTTATATTCTGTTTTATTCTTTTTATTCTAATTATATTTTGCAGTATGATTTTTGCTGTTTTCACAACAGATCATCAATACTAAGTTCCTTCTTAGTTTTACAGACTATTTCTCTGGTTTATTGAAAGACAACTTTAACTTTTATTCCTTTCTTCATGGTACTTGCAAATCCACTGAATTTGAAGTCTTCCTGAAATGCAATAAGCCCATTTTATGGTTTATATAGTTAATGAAACCATCAAACAGAATTGAGTCACAATAGGCTTAGGTGTAATTCTACTTGTTTGAATAAATTAATTACTGACCATTATGAAGGGGCTATTGCTACCATGTTTCCTTTTGTATGTTAGTGAAAAATGATACTAAATATATTAAGATATTTTTACAAACTTTCTTGGTGATTCTTTATGGGAATCATTAATACCTTATATCTCAAGCTCACAGTAGCAAGTGTGATTATCAAGATACTATTGTATTCGCTGTCTTTTTATTGAGGACGTTGACTCGAGGTTGCTGCACTGTTGAATGTAGTCAGGCTCTGCCAGAAGAGAAGTTTCATTTCTAGAGTTTTGCTCTTCCTGGGAAAAGTCCTTCCTGTTATGTAATGGCAGCTATATAGATGGGGATTCCTAGGAATTATTTTTCTATCATTTGATATGTTAAAGAAAAATGCAAAGTAGAGTAATAAAATGGAGTTCTTACCACTGTGTAGCAAATGTTGTTAGATTTAACATGTATTGTATTAATCTGAGAGTTTACTTAATTTTACTACATACAGTTGAGTGATTTTTCTTGGTGTTAGAAGTACGACAGCAGTATTTGTATAACAGATTACTTTGCCAAAAAAAGAGAGGAAAAACTCCTAATAGCAAAAAGGATTACTCTTTATAAATATTACTGTTAAAGAATGTCATTTAATTCACTGCTCTAATAAATTATTTTAAAATGTATTTTATTACCATCATTTATTAAACAATAAGGAGACATTTTGGCTGCAAATAGTGATAACATCTCTATAGAACGGTATTTGTATAGTCATTTCTTTTGCTGACGCAGTAGATAATTAGGAATTATAAATTATACTTACACTCTTAAGCATGCTAGCTGCAGAGTGTATCAGACTGTGTGTTGTTCTTGGTGCCAGTTCAGGTCCTGATTTTCAAAAATCCTTACACAGAAATTCATGATGACATGAAGTCTGCAGTGGTGAAGTGGAAATTCACTACTTACCTGGGAGACTTAAATGAAGATTGTCCACCCCCTTACATTTTTGAATGAAGTTTACTTCATGTTTGATAGTGAGAAAGCTATTGTCAGCTGTTTTGTCAGTATCTCAACCTTGTTTTTTGTGGTCAGATAATGATATTTCAGATGTTTTTCCCACAGATGGTAATACACCTTCATTTTTGGCAGAGTCATTGAGTAGCTAAAGTAAATCACTTCTGTTCATCAGATTTTGTTCTTCCATAGGAAGTCTCAGGTGTGCTGGGAGGACAGGCCCGGGTATAAAATGCTGTGGAGCTCCAGCTCTGTCCGCAGCAGCAGCTCATAAATGCACGGGTGCCCTATAGCATCACCAGCATGGGCTTTATCATCTTTTAAGCTACATCTTCCAGGAACTCAGGAGGGCAACTGTGTTCATAGGTTAGGTCATGCAGAAGTGAAGGAGGCTACTTAGGTTTCTTTAGTTGTCCTGTCATAATTTGCATCTTTATTTAGTGCTCAGCATAGAGATAACAGAAGCGGTTGGCCTGTCCATCTTTCTTTTGAGCTGAAGAAGGTGCACAATGCCGAAGGATGTAAGCAAGCAAAATGTGCCCTTCGGTAGAAAACGCGCTTCAGTCCAGCTCTGCTGACCTCTTGTTAACCTGGGTGCCTGGTTAAATGCCACAGCATTATATACGTGAGGTTGTTATTGTTCAGATTATCCATGGTAACGGAGGGAGGTAGCGCGTGGCCCCGCTCCAGGCGCGCGCCTGTGCAGACAGGTGCAGACAGATGCCGTGCCCGCGCGCCGCAGGGCAGCTAGCTCCAGCGTGGCGCCGTGCCCGGCCTCAGGCGCCTCGTCACTGAGACAAACGGGGCTCTGCAGCTTCCGAGCTCAAGCCGAGCCTCTTTTGGGCCGCTTCGGGAGCGCTGGCAGCACGCGCTTGCCTGTTTCTCTGGAGGGATCCCTCCTCCTACATGGCCATGGAAAGATTTCAGTAGAAATCCATATCACTCTATTCCTGTGCAGTCTTTTCTCAACATCCATTGGTTAGAATGGCTGCATGATGCTAGCTGAAAATGTTCCTTAATGCAAACTACTGGAGCAGTCTAAACTTCTCACTAATCTTTACTTGTAATTTGAATGCAATGTGTTGTGAGATAACTGCAGAGAAACTAATCTTGTGTGATTTACTCCAATTTAGAAGAATATTTTATGCAAGAATGCAGTATACTGTCTCTTTGTTTGCAATGTACCTGTTTCTCACACTTTCTATCAGAAAGTTTATACTATTTCTACCAAAAACAACCCTCAAAAAAACTGGGGTGACAACACATTTCTAAAACAGAAATTAGACTTGTATGTAAAATGTACTGCAGATAAATTGCTATTGTGTTACATTTTTCTTTCTCATTGATCCAGAGATTAAAAGGCAGAATAAATGTAGATTTTTATATGGTGCCCAAGTTCCCTTTCTGCAAGAATAAGCAACTGAATACAAAAGCATATCAGCTTTTCTTTGGTATAAATTATTTTGCAACAACTTTTTTATTTTACTTTGAGATTTGTAGAAAGGAATAAACTTATATCTCATTCTTTATGGCTGTAACATTACAGATGTGTGACCCTTTACTAACTTGTATTCTTTAATACCTGTTATTAAGAATAATTAATTGCTTTTAATTTAAATTAAAACTGCTGGAGACTTATGACATCCTCTTTCTCTTTTAAACATCATGTAACTGTGATAAGGATGAAGAAGACAGAATAATAAATGAGAGTATTTAAGTGTATGAATAAAATGCAACTGTTTATCTAAAATTGATCCGTGTCTCATAACTTTGAGAGTAAAATAAATGGGTTGTTTTTCTTTGACTCCATCAGAAATATTGTCCTTTAAATATTTACATTAATACATTAGGAACTTTGAAATAAAAGTGAAATAGCTTTCTTGACGTTTTTGCTGGCAAGCACAAAGACTGTGAGAATTCCAAAGTTTAAGCTCACCTTGACTGTATGAAGTTCATGAGCTATATTCTTACGTTTATTAGCAGTTGGAGCTTAAGGTTAATTTATGACTCATTTATTCATGTTTATTTTTTAATGATTGATCTTATATAGTTCTGGAAAAAGCCATAGGCCATAACATATTCTTTTGTAAAAGCTATTAAATATAATATACTTTTTCTTGGCTGATAAGTCATAGTCTATTATTGAATGTTTTGCAGACAGTGAATATATATCTTTTATTTAAGAAAATAAGGGACAAATTGTGGTATTGCCAACACAATCCTCTTAGAGTATAAAAAATAATAAGTTGTACCAGGATCTAAGCTTCTAAACATCCCTGTTGTTGTATGTCCTCATGGACCTCTTAGGATGTGACCTTGCCAGCTTCTATGTGTTTCTAAATGTTTTTGAGTGCTGTAAGTGTCTGTTTGCTTTACAGAAATTGAGGAGTCAAGATTCCAGAGGTAAAGGCTCCTCAAGAACTGCTAGAGCAAAGAACTGATTTTCTAGATGGTGTATTTGGCTTCTAGAGTTCTGGTGGCATGATGGTGCAATGCATGATAGTCTATAGGAACACATCTGATTGAATAGAGGAACATGTCTAGAGAGCAGTAATTTCTATATTGAGTCCTCTGGGATACCGCATTAACAGTATAGTATATCATCTGTTGTGTTTTCATCACTTGTTTTTTGTGATTCAGTGTTCGTGATTTGAATCATTCACAACACTTATATAACATATTCTAGAATTCAGGAAACCGAATTTTTTGAGGCTACTCAGAGGAATATTGTAAACTACCATACTATGTGGCTATAAAATATACTGACATAAGTATTTATGATATATTAAAATCATGAAAAATCAATACAAGTAACCTCTTGGTTAACCAACTTATTTCATGATCTGATTTTGCCTGACAATATTTGCTATTTAAAGACTGTTGAGAATGTAATTGATGGTTTTCCTGAGGGTTAAAAGAAACATTCCTTGAGGTACTTTTGTTCAGTTTAAATGAGAAGAAAACAATTTCATTTTGTTCTCTTTTATCAGACAGGAAGCATTGCTTGCTGCAATTAGTGAAAAAGATGCAAACATTGCCTTGCTTGAGCTGTCTGCTTCAAAGAAAAAGAAGACTCAGGACGAAGTAATGGCTCTTAAACGAGAGAAGGACAGATTAGTACATCAGTTAAAACAGCAGGTAGGGAGACATTTTCATACTTTTATGGCAACTGGAGATTGGCATTATTTTCATTTGTACTGTTTTATTCTAACCTCATATTGAAAGTCTTCAAGCCACGTATGACATGTGACAACAGTTGCAAAAGGTATGAGGTATTTACTATACTTGTTTCTTCTTTACGGTTATGCTTTTAGCTGCATGTTTGCTTGGCTCATACTATATGCAGCCAAGATCCTTTCTGGTTTCCCTCCTCATATAGCTTCCACCTTCTTCATTACGTGCAACACAGGAGAGCAGAGCTCTTTGCAGTAAAGCAAAATCTGTCCTTTTTTGCTGACTGTTTCTAACCATTTCTCTTCAGTTATTTGTTCATCTTTTGTAAAATAACTGTCTGTTCAGAAGGTTCCAGGCTTTCTGAGAGGTTATCTGGAAATCACAATTATTCTTAAAATATGTACCCAAATGAAGAAAAATCACCTTGTCTTCAAAAATTCTAAGTCATTTGAGGTTTTAATAGGAAATGTGTAGTTGCAAACTCTAGAAATGGATTTTATCACAGAAGATTTTTATTATAGAGGGAAATGTCGTAAGTGATACAGTACACATAATACACAGTAGCCAAGGATCCATTCTCTAACTGAAATGTTCAAAATTGTGTGAAGATATACTGTAGAAGTGACTACTTGCCCTAGTTTTTAGAAGTTAATGCAGGTAAAGAGGAGCAGCAGAACAAGCAGGAAGACAAAGGATATTCAGATAACCTAGGTACTAATGACCTGTGCTGTGTGTCATATGTATATGTTGTTAAACACCTTTCCTCTTTCAGAACAGGTGAAAAAGTTGAGAAAGATGTTTTTAGAAAATGTCTGAGTGTTGTATCTGATGTTTTCCTCTGTGAGACTGAGTCCTCTGTTACTTGAGGAGGTGGAGAATATCGTTGGGTAAAATCCTTCAGGTCTCCTTAGCCTCTCAAAGTAACTACTTTGCTGTTAGGTAGTGTGCCATTTCACAACTGAGCATGCCATGTTAATAATGTTTAGGATGTACTGCATAGTCAATGTTATGATTCTTCCTCCTGAATCATGCATTACATAATGTAGATCTTCATGCCTTCAGTAACAGAAAGTTAAGGTGATCTTAAAGTTGCTGCTGAGCTAAATTCCCTATAGCCCTGACCTCATGCACCTAATCATTATAGCTTTCTCCCACAGGTCTATAGAAATAGGAAACAGCCCCTGAGTATGAACTTACCACCCACTCATGATGCTGACTTCATTACAGACATTCCAGCCAAGTACCTGGGTGCCAGCTACGATGCACACATGTCTCAGGTCAGTCAGCTGTCCAGGAGACACTACACCCAAAATTCATATGCTAAATAGGCAGATACTGTGCTGCTTCTGCAGAAGATTTTAAGTTCCAAATAATAGTAAGGATTTTTGTTTTGTTTAGCTTTGGAAAAGAAATGGCAGTTATTTTCTCATATGTTTTAGATCCTTTCTTTTTGTCACCCTCATTTGTTGTTACTGAGGAGTAAATGAATAAGCAGCTTTGCCATACTCCATGATATCTGTCATGGATACTTTTAAAACACTTGTCAAATATGTGAGAAGACTGATTTTCCCTCTAAAAAACTCTTTTTTTAAAAACTTTTTTATGCTTAAGCTGTTGCTGACTAGTGTTCAAACATTTATAACTTCCTTCAGCAAATGTAGAACAGCAGAAAAGGGTTTCTAGAGAGTAATTGTTTTGGATAACTTTGGTTAGAATTGTAACCAAATACTTCAAATATCTCCATTATTTATAGTGATAAAGATCTTCTGTAAAGCTTTTTAACTAGATTAAATTGATGCCAAAATAACCTCTCTTTTATCTCTAACACCACAAGAAAAAGGAGACAGAAGAAACAGGAATGTGGTTTAACTAGGTCACAACTTTGCTAAACTTAAGCATTATCTGGTAATAGAGGTTGTAGGGATCATTCATATTTCTTTAATCCCTTTGAGCAGAATCACTGTCAGCCTCCAGATCTTCCACATGTATACCCAACACCAGTGCTTGGTACTGTTACTCTTCCTAGATAAAACTTTGCACTTTGGGCAAAAGTGATGCATTCTGCATTTTGATATATCCGCCTTGTTCTTTTTTATGAAATGGCTACTATTCTAGCTATGTCTGTTTCAATAGATAACAGCAAATCCATTGTGATTTAATTGTTTCAGAGAACTAGGACATTAGTGAATTGTCAACTGCAGCATCATTTTTATTCTAATGGCCTTATTCTTCCTATTCCACATTTTCTACAATTGTTACACAGCAGAAAGATTAAAACAGACAAACAACCCCTATCTTCTCCACCTTAATGTAACAATAAAAGGAGAAATATTTCTAAATATTAAGTGGTGACCAAATAGATGGTCATTAAGCCCCTAATTCCATTCCTGTTCTGAACCTGTATAGGGAATTTTTGCTTTCATGATCTAAACCAAATGGTGAGCAGTGATAAGAATCTATATTCCCTTTATGTATTTCCACAGCATCAGATAGACTTATGATACATCCTTGTCCAGTCAAACAGGAAGCGTTCTTTTCATGGCTACAAAGGGCTGCGATCCCCTCAAGGCAGCAGGACAAAGAGTGAGAAATGCAGACCATGAAGAACCCAAAGATTTCTTTTCATATTTCTATTTTAGGAGGTTTCTTTGCTAAATATAAAAAAATATTTTCTATTGCATTTCAGGAGAAAGTTATTTTTCTCTGTCTATTTCTGTGTCTTCCTTTGACAATTCCTGGCAATTACTTCTAAAACTCCCTGATTTTAATAAGTGTTCTTTTCAGAACCTGACTTTTACTTCATTGTTTTATTAGAGCTGAAAAATCATAGAACAGTAGTTGTGCTGGGGAGCAGCAGTCAATAGAGATTATGTCTTAGAAATCATACAGAAAAGCTATTGGTGAATCATTTGTTGTTATGTTACAATGTTAGATGAACTTAGAAATTTGCCTTTTACATATTTTAGCCTTTCCTGGAATCCTACATGTACTGTTTTAGTTATTAACAAAGCTCATACGTAAGCAGCGTCCTGGAATTATTTTAGATAATCTTATTCCATTTTCCTCATTATATTGTGGAATTCATTTTATGATGCTGCAATTAAGCTTATCTGCTCTCTTTTCCTACTACGTGTCTCCTAACACCTTGTTTTCAGAGAGTTTCAGAGAGTCATTTTAGTAAAAAATGCAATAATCTCAAGCTAGCCTTCAGTGAGGATGAGATCTACCTTTTAAAAATAGAAAATATTGTTTTTATCAAGTCATATTTTGTGGCCTTTATAGACCTAAAGCTCTGTAGGTGAATCAGTTTGGCCTAAATAAAAGGTGTTGTGAACCTTTGACCCTCGTGCTGTGTCATCACACACCTCGGATAGTTTTTGATTAGCTTTTTGCTTTTGTTTGCAATTTGGGGAGTTTCTGTCTCAAACTCTTTGAGATGCTGCTTCTGCTGCTGTTTACCCAGTGGCATCCTAGGCTTAATAATATATATGGATAAACTCCAAATCTCTATTTATAGACCTTTTGTTCAAATTATGCTGTACTATGAGTCATTGTAATGGATGATACCTAAAAATGTGTAACGTATTCTAAGAGCTTTAAGTCCTTGGGTGCAGTTTGCTGTTATTGCTGTTGAATGGATGACCTCATTGTCTCTTTACAAACTTTGAAATATGTGAGAGAGAGAACGGTATGTATCCATCATTCATCAGAATTCAAGGTTTCCAAAGCATGAGGCGCCCTGGAGCATCATCTGAAGAGTAAGGGAAGGCACTGTCTTCCTGTGGAAAATCCCTTTGAGAAAAGTAGTTTTCCTAGAGTCAGACTTTTTTCCCCAGGTTATCCTCCTCCTTAATGCTTCTGTGTGCAGGAAGGGCCAGTACTGTTCTTTGACCTTGCTAACTCTGAGGGGGTCACGGTTAAGGGAAGGGGTTGTGGAGTTTTAATGGATATACTTTGTAACATTTATAGGTGCTTATCTAGTAGGAACATCAAAATGTTTGCAAATTTATCTACTGCTACTGAAAGCGCTGTACAAAATCTCTGCAGGCTCCCACCACGTGAGGTTATTGTAAGCATCAAAAGCCTGCTTCATATTTAAAGAGATAGGGCACAGTATGGAGTAGATGTCTTAAAGGTTCAGGAGGTCGATTCTATTAAACTCAGTGGAGTAACCCAAAGTATTGAGGTTACTCATAGAGTTTTATTGTTATTGGATTAAGGCCAAAGAAACAGATTCTATCGCAGTGCTGTAATGTATCACAGACTTGTACTGAGACTGAATTGCCTAAATGCAAATGTAGCTGCATTGGCCACAGACTTGCTCTGTGATCAACTGCTCCAATCACTCCGGTGGACTCCAGTGGCAGCCTGGTGCATTTCCTATTTCAGTTGGAAGCCTCTCAACTAACCATGAACTTTCACGAAGTAGTGTCAAAAGAATATTAAAATTATGCCACAGGAAAAGAACATGAAAATTCCCATGTGAGGGAGAAAAATACTGAGTGCTTTCCAATATCTGGGAATAGGAGGCCATTGTCTACACAGGCACCACTGTGCCAAAGGGGCTGACAGTGGACTGCGTCCTCCCGCAGGGGCACTTGTCTGCTTTGTCTCTCCATGTCATACACTTAACATTATTTTATCTTTTATTTTCAATATGACTTGTCTGACAAAAAGTGGAGTCAGTTACTACTTTCCAAATGCAAAAATTCAGCCATCTCTACACCCCTTTATTAAATAATTGATCAATTATCTAACCATAAAATATGTTTAGTGGAACACTTATATCTGCCTCTAAGTCTTCAATAGTTTGTTTGTTTTATAAGTGTGTTTCTGTCAGTGTTCAGTGTAGGATGACTTTTACACACCGATAAGTGTGTAAAATTTCCATGGTTTAACTGTATCCGAAGACTGACAAAGACAACCCCAATACTAATCTAAAGTAAAATAAAATGAGAAATAGAATGTCTTAAGAAATTACGTTTTAAAAAAAGTCTATCATAAAAATTTCAGATTCCTCTTTTTAAATAGCTCATCAATAAATGATGCTCTTAGAGCCAAATGTACAGTTACATGTCTTTCTGTAATTAACTTTAGCATTTGGTATTAGGATAATAATGTTTTCAATTACAGTGACGCATTAAAGGATGTCAGGAGTCGTTAAACCAAGAGTAGGCAGGCCAAACAGATTCTAAACTACCAAGGCCTACTGCTTTTAACATAATTTGTCCCAGTTCCCAGTTCTTCACATGCAAAAAGTAGAAGCAATGTCTTAAATGAAATGTACTGCCTTAAATGAGAACACTGTAACAAATATATGTGATTTAAATGTGAAGCTACAGATGCACATCTATTAAAGAGCAAGCTAGAATTTATGTGGATGAATTTAGTAGTCTTTTCATGGATTCTGATGCTGCGAGTTTTATTTAAACTGCTTTTATTTCTGAGCTATGAGAATTGCACTGTTTTTCTGTTGTGCTGGTTTACTTTTGAAGGTTACTTCAGATATGATTATTTAGGAAAGTTATTATTTGTATCACAGTATACCTACTCGTAATATGGAGGACATTAGTATTGACATCTTTGCAGACATCTTTTTCATAAGGAATGATCATATTGTAATGGTTTACATAATTCTTTTAGTTACTGTAATCTGCCAGTAAAATATTTATTGTTTTTTAGTTTAAATAAATGGAATGTATAATAATGATCCCCTAGGAAAAAAAAGAAAAACAAATAGATTTGCTTTTATTCATATACTAAATTCTGTATTTTGAGAGCTTTGTAAAAATTTAAAAGACCATTCAGAAATACAGCATTAAGCAAGATCACCATTAGGGCTTGCCTGAGTGATTACATAATACTTAATCACCCTAGCCAAGATTTCTGTAGAGAATTCCAAGATAGATATTTTTAGAGAAATTTGTATAGTGATGCAATTCTTCATGAAATAATTAGCTTACAGTCCATTTTTAGAACATCTCAAGGGATTTTGGTAGGAGCAGAAGACACTGCTATGTGACTGATTCATTCAGAACTTGGATAGTGCAAGTGAATGTCCCAGTTGCCTCTTTTCAGTTTTGGGATATAGAGCCAAAAATATAAGTGGAATTGGCCAAAATGCAAAGTCTTCTAACTGCTTGAGAACTGCTTTTATTTTTCTTCTCAAAACATGAAATTAGAAACCTTTCCAGTGTTTTCAAGACTGCAGGTGTACAGAATACTCTGGCCAGAGGCAAAGCTGGTGTTTGGCAGCCTCCTCTGGTCTATTAGTTCACTACTCTATATTTCATCACATGAACATACTGCTAATGAAACAAAAAGGGTGAGAAACAATCAAGGAATTTTAAAAATCTGTGTAACCACAGTTTCTCAACAAATTAACCACTAGCAGTATTTTCTCCTACATTCGATACATAGAAGTATTTCTTACTAATTAACATCCAAATGTTTCAAAGAATGCTTTCAACAGCAAGGGAGAAAAACAGAATTGGAGGAAACCAGTTGCATTATATATACAGTTCTGGCTAGGAACATCAGAAATAGCGCTAATGTAATATTATGGTGGTGACATCAAGCACTCAAGAATAACCCAGTTCCCAAAGTTAGATTTTCCCCCTTACATTAATCCAGCTGTATTGCACTGTGCATTTTATGTTATTAAAAGTATTGTTTATATTGGAGTTTAGGAAGTCTAGGGTTAGAAATTATCATGATTGTGATTAGGCTGGCAGCCCAAAACATTCTTCACACTGTGTATTAATTAATTGTATTTAGGCCCTCTAATGTTTAGTGAGTGTGGGAACAGAAATAGTCAAGCAGTGCTTTCTTGCAGAGTCTCTAGACTTTACCATCTGTAGACCTTGCTGTCTGTAACACTATCCTGGTTTGTGGTGGAGTCTATATTTGGTTCCTAATCAGTATTGCTTCTGTTTCTGTTGCTGCTTAACCAAGCTAAAATTTCTGATTGCCTTAATTTTCTCAAATGGAAATTCTGTAGGAGCACAGGAGTGTTCATGTTGTTATTGCGCACAGATCTGCTTTGTTTGTACTGTTAGATCTGTTACTGCCAGCAAGAAGCCATTCACGTGTGAACTGGAGCCACATTTGATCACTGTACTGTGCTTTTGTCCCTCTTCTGTTTACAGTAGTTGTTATCACTCATAATATTGTCTGCCCCCAACTTTGAACACGGAAATAATCTGAGACCCTGGTCTTTCAGGAGCCTTATTTTTGTTGCAATTATTCTGCATGTGTTCAAATGTGTTTAGCAGGGATGAGTGAATGTGCTGCTGCACCCAGCGGTTCCAGCTCCTCTGTGCTTGTTTCTATTGCCACGCTGCTGGCAGCAGACATCAGTATGTACATGGGGCACAGCCAGTGTAGTTAACAGCCTTTACTAGCTATAAAAGCCCTTATTGGAGTTCTGAAATTTGTCAAAGGTTGGCATTTTTCATTTATATATTTTGTTTTATTTTGGCAGGTAAAAATAGATGTTTGAATAATTTTATGTATTTTAATAGTGGAAAAATCAGCCTTTGGTTAGTTTTTCCTTAAAGATTCTCAGTGTGGCAAAACATCTTCTAAATGCTGACTTTAAATGTGTCTAGTCAGACCTAACTGAATTCGATACAAGCAGCCCGTGTATTCAGTAGCTGAAATAGCTTTACTGGCTTAAAAATTCTTAAAGCTTATACTTGTCTGCCACAACTTTGTAGAGGGTTTTATTCCCTTCCCTTGTAATCTGAATGTTCTTTCAATTTTGCTAAGCACAAGCAGTTGGATATAAATCTGATGGATATAGATTAGGGTGGGGATGGAACAGCAGAGTACCACAGAGAGAGAAAATGTGTGTGTGTGTGTGTGTGTGTAGCTAACAGTGATTGCCTGGTCAAAGTAGTTACCTCGGAAGAAATATTCGTTCTTGGGAAAGTACTGAACGTGCTGGCTGTAGTCATGCAGCACTTTTCACATGCTCACAGCAAAATATGAGAATCTGAATCTCTAAAAGACTAAGGATTCAAGTTATAGCTGGGTATTGTAGATACTGTATCCATACCTAGCTATAAGTTTGGTCCTTTACACTTCTTTCTCCTCCTTGTGCTCTCAGAAATCCAAAATCTTTTGATGATATTTGTACACCAACATTGCCAGTGAGTGGGATTTATGGGCCATGCAGACATTGTAGACACAGTCCAATCATCCTTCCTGCTTTGTAGGTAGCAGTCTCTGTTTCTGTTTATTCTCTTCACAGAGTTTTTTCTTGAGGAGTTTATATCATATCTGAAGCAGGGTTACGTCTAATGGCACTCTTTTTCCCTCATGATAATCTCATTGTGAACTTTTAAATCTCCTAAGATTGCAAATCTTAAATGGATAAAAAGATGGCAATGCATAAATATAATGATACATATGAAATCGTGTATATATTAATGTTGGTATTCATTTTTTTTTCTCTGGCTGACTAGGTAGATGTAAAATGGATACTAAATATCTCAAATGAGAGTAGTGAATATGAATATCTTTATTAGATAAATACAAATTATCTTCTAAGCCAAAGAAAGAAAAATCTATTTTATGTTTTGTAGTTGGTACAAATAGGGGAGCTGGATTTGGTTGGTAGTGAAACTGCAAAAATTAAAACTGTGCTATTAAGACATTTTAAAGATACAAAAAGATGACCAGTGCTACCAGCCGTACAATTGCAGTTTGCGAAGGTCCTACTTTGCTACTGAAGTTTGAGTCATATTTTTTTCTAAATAATTATGAGAAGTTGTCTTTTCAATGGATTATTTCCTGTTGTTAAAACAAACAAACAAAACAAAACAAAGACAAACCTACTATGTTATGTTCTTTCCTACTATCTTATGTTCTTTGTCTGTGTTTGGTAGGACCTGGCCTGAGATGTCCTCAGGCAGCTACTGTTTCAGAGCTTTAATTATGTTTTTTAACCCATTTCTTTGTGTCTATGTTCTTACATACTTCTGGGTAATTACCAAGTTTAGTAGTAAAACTCAGACAAATACTTTTCGCATGACTTTAGCCTATATATTACTGAGCATGCTGTATTATTACAAGATATTTCCTGCCCTTCAAGCCATACTTTTAATTCACAGAACTTAAAAAGACTTCAAAACACAGCCTCCAAATGCAGAGACTACAACAGAAAAGTCAGACAGACCATGTTCAAATCAACATAACTTTGTTCAATCACAAGTGACAGGAAAGATGAAATTTGGCCTGAGTACTTCAGATAAGTGTCTGCTTGGCACTTGGAACTGCTGTCTATCTCAATCTGCCAAGTGTCTAATAACCCAGCTGGTGTTTGTGAGAGGACTATTACCCTTCAACTTGTGAAGAGAGAGACTTATTATGTACTCTGACTTCTTTCAGGATAAGTCAGTCACATTTTGTAATCTTTCAAAGCAGCAGGTGTCATGCTTGTTAATACCAGTTAAGTAGTACTTTAATTTAAAATGAATTGAAATATATGGAAAACTTCTATGCTTCTCTTCAACACTGTATGGTCAGATTCAAATCTTTGACAAGGTTCTCATGAGAAACTACTTTCCAATCCCTGTTTCTTTCAGTCTTAAATGAGTAAATTGTTCCTGTCTTGTTTGCTTTCTTGTAGATGAATAGATGAGATACTTTTCTCCCACTGATCTCCTTCCTTTCTCTGCCTCATTCATACTTCTTTTAGCCTGAAACTTTCTCCAATTTCTTTTCTATATTGTACTGGTTTACTTCTATTTTATGACATACCGTGAGATATCTTCAAAGCAATAATTATCCTTAAAAAAAAAGCTAATCTGCAAAACTTTATGGGTGTCACTTTTTAAAAAAGCTGATCATTTTGGATTGGCTTCACTCTATAAATTTTTTTTTAGGCTTTTTGCATCATAATTTGGATTTCATTTCAGATATGGTATACGACAAAATTTATCTTTCCTGAAACCTTGCTGAATAGGGGTGTGTGCATCTAATTTGACCAGCATTTGCTCCAGTCTGCCTTGGGAGGAAGGCTGAATTTCAAGAGAGCTTGGACTCACAACCATTTCCTATTTCCATACTGTGAATATAGGGAAGTGAGGACAGGGCCTGCTGACATGGTGTTATGGTTATACGCAGATGAAGAGAATGAGAAGACTATTTCGTGCTAAATATCAGGTGGATGAAGTTCAGCTAAAATAAGAAAAAATATCATATACTTTATAGTTGTTCAGCATAAAGACATGAATAAGTTCTTTGCTTTGTATACAGTACTCATTGGGTCAAAAAGAGAGTTACAAGTGAGGATTAGGCAAACTTTTCTCCAATAAGCTATCATGCACGCCTTTAGCCTGCATGCATCCTGTCTCTCACACTTTCCAAGACAAGTCATATACTATATCAGGAAAAGAAAAACATGCTTATTAGCCCATTTGGAATTTTAACAGGGGGGAAAAAAACTTGTGTTCTGCAATGGAGGGGGAGAAACAAAACAGCAAAAGCCATGTTAAATTAGTTAAACAGCAAAAGCCATGTTAAATTAGTTAAGGTTAGAAATATAAAAGGATGCATTGCATTACAGGGTGGTTATAAAAGGAAAATGCATAATTAAAGTACTCAGTAAAATATAAGTCTTACCCATAAGGATGCATTCCAGTACCCGTATGTTTATGATTATGATAGTTATTTAGCATTTGGAGTTTCTAGTTAGTTAGCCTACTCTAATGTTTTTACTGTCTTTTGGTTACTGATGTGTGCTTGCAGACTTCTTATATTAGAATTTTCTTGGTGTCTAAAATCTAACTGCATTGGCAACTCTGATTTTGAGACATTTAAAACAACTAGTTTTTCTGGACTTCAGTCTTGTAAATTTGAATAAATATTTTGCTTACAAATTTCATAGTCAACTAGATTTGGCATTATAACCTTATCTGAAAAAGTTATTATGCATTTTGCTGAAAGTTTTTCCATATTAGAATTAAAAACATGATCAAATCGATGCCACAACTTATGTATTCAGGAATTATCAGATCCTTTAACCTATGGAAGAAGGACACAAGTACTTCTGGCAAAACCATATTCAGAGGATGTATGTTATGTATGTTTTGCCTTATTGAATCATGTGTTGATTCAAGAAGGATACTACCACAATAAAAGGAATTGAGAGTATTCCCAAGGTCGAGCTTTTTAAGAAGTCTTTTGGGAATCATCTTTTTGGATTCAGCTAGATGAACTGATGAACTAATGCACAAAAATCTGTAAATATTTCGAGAAACTGAATCAAAGTGAAAATTCACCTGAAACTTTTAAAGAGTATAACTCTGAAATCTCTTTTCAAGACGGCAAGTTAAGCTTAGCATTTTTCTTAATAACAAATCACTTTGAAGAACACATGCATCTCTGGTATGCTTAAGGTGCTTGAAGAGGTTGCAACTAAATGGCAGTAATGTAGAACATGTTTTCCAGAGACTCTAAAGCTGGAAGTTGAACTCATCATTTTTGATCTGCAAAAAGTTTAAAGACAGACAACAGAGATGAAATAAATAAAAACTTGCTGAATATAAAAAAATGGAGAAACTGACTTGATCAAGTATTAGAAATATTGCTTAAATTAATTTTTAATTAGTAAAATCAGTCAAACCAGAAATAAGCATCTGTTCATGAGCTGCTGATGATCATGAGCTGCTTTGTGTGAGTATTATCATTCGTTTTTTCGAACAGTGAGATTGCAAGAATGGAGTTGCTGTGTTGTTGAAGATAACAAGAGGGCATTGCCAAATCAAAGCTAGAATGTGGTCTCCCACTTTTAAATACCCTGCTTTAACAAGGAGATTGCAGGATCTTACAGGCCTCCAGGATAGGCCTTATATCTGCTCCTTAACATATTATGCAGGGAAAAATCCTACCCTATTAAAAGTGAATATTCTAGAAATGTTTCAAATTCCATTTAGTGAAGAAAGATGGAGAAGAAAATCCAAAGGAAAGTAATAGCAATTGAATGGTATTACACCTTTATCCCAGAGCAACAAATCTTACTGTTTTTCCTCATTCGAACCTCATTCATGGGAGTTTCGTTGGTAACTTGATCCAGATGACAGATCAAAGCATAGTTCCCTATTGCCACCTTGCTAAAATATTTTTTAAAAGACAGTTTTAATATTATAGTTTTACAGTTACAGATTGCTGTTAAGCTATTGAGTCTATTACCAGTCAATCAAAGACTTTCATTTCACTTCAGTAGATCCTGACTTAAACACTGCAGAATTTTAGGGGGACAAGAAATATCTGTCAGTTTTCTCACAGAGGGTGATCATAAATTCTTTGGTAAGTGGGTTAGAAATTCAGCTACACATACCATTCCTGACCTTGACAGCTTAGCAAATAGTAATATTGAATGATCAAAGGTAATAGTTTCAAGCCCTAAAGGTGTGTATACCTGTGCACTTAGATTTAAGCTGCTTTTAATTCCTCTATCATTCCTTTATTTTGAAATGGATGAAACATTTATTAAATGTAGTCGATAAAGAAAAAAAATGAGAAAATTGTTCAGCCTAATAAGGCTATGTGCAGTCTGTAGGAGACACAGTTAATGAATTGTTGCATTTTACAAGTTAGGCATTTTTTCCTATACTAGTATAAAGCCAAATTAAAACCTGCTGCTCAGATGTGTACCTGGTGCTCACTAGACACTTTCA
Source organism: Crypturellus soui (assembly GCA_032275445.1). NCBI lineage: Eukaryota > Metazoa > Chordata > Aves > Tinamiformes > Tinamidae > Crypturellus > Crypturellus soui. The sequence continues at coordinate 136,105 of JAUBNY010000656.1, read as the reverse complement.
AAAGTTGTTGATAGGATGTTTTCATGATCTTTATTTTGAGAAAATCTGTTCTCAGCAAAATCATATAAAAATAATGAAATTCTCTGTTTTAAAAATCAATTTTGTATGAACATATAATATATTCCGTTAATAATTTTAGTAAAAGAAAACCTATAATTATATCATAGCTACAGTTCACTCTACCATTAGTATGAAATCAACAATTTAGCATGCAATTATAATAAACACTTTGAGCTTAGGATGAAAAAAGCCTTTCAATATAAAATCTTTTCAGTGCCTTTTGCACCAGCTCAGGTCCTCTATGCAACAGATGGGTCTCTTGTGCTGTTCTTTGCCCCTCTGTAACTCTCTGTGCCCCTCTGTAACTCTCTAGCCACCCTTCTCAGTTCAGAAAATCCTACCTATACAGATATTTAAGTTTTTAAAATTAAAGCAGTGTTTTACTATGCTGGACTACCTAAGTGTTAGGCAGGTAGTTAACTCAAGAGTCACTGTCTTTGAAGGAGGAGAGAAGAGATAAGAATTCTTCAGGCTATAATTCAGTGCAATACTGTTCTGTACTACTACTTGCAGTGTGAATATAAGCTGGGAATAGTGAGTGCTTTTCCAATGGGACAATATGTGCAATCTGTCCTGCAAGTCCTAGAGTGTCAGCTTTATTGCTGAAAAGCCTGTTGTTGTTGTGCGCTTTTTTTTTTTTTTTTTTTTTTTTAAAGAGCAGCTTAAGAATGTTAATCACAGGAAAACAGTTTTATGGACAGGAAGAAATCTGAAACCTTCTGGTATGTTGGTGGTGGTGGCTTCTTCGTATTTCTCAAGTAGACAAGAAATTCATTCTTGTCTCAGAAATGTTACCGTAGAAGCATGAGCTCCACTGTAAAAAATTGCTGGAATTTACATGATTGGGTTATATGTGGCAGGGCAATCAGGGTAAAAAATGTATATATGTTCCTGAAGGAGGGGTGGAAACAGACAGTGAAGTAGAAAGATCATAAAGTTTTCAAATACAATTCCTGCAAAATTCTGTATTTTAAATTAACAACTGTCATAAAGACTTCAGAAAACTGTGTAGTGGTATTACCCATAGCCTGATATGAAATCATGCATTTGTAATTATGTAAATGATTTCTAACTTTCAACAGAATAGTTGAAATTGTAAGTGGTGATACAACTGGACATTTCACAGATTTTTAGCTCTAGAGGCCAGCTTGTAGGCTTGATGCAGGTTAGAATATCTATCCAAGCACTTTTTCATCTGTATCTTCCATATCTTGTGTTTCAGCTGTAATATGCCTATGAAAAGATAACTGTTTTGAATTAAGAACTGCAGCATTTAAAAGAATGGAAGAAAGCAAATGAATCTTTTAGATCTAAAAGATTTATTCCAAAAGAATTAACTAATGAATTGCTTAATTTTAGATGACCTCCTTTTGGGGAGACAAGGCAGATTTTTTCTAATCTTTGGGGAAAAAAATTCTTCCTTTTGTTTTTGAGTCTTCTCATCTGAGTTAAATGTGGGATATATGTGAAGGCCCTTCTTAATCAGGAGGTGGATAGATATGTTATTTGAGGGAGGAAGGACTATACATGAGGCAGACACACTCAGCCTAATATAGCTGCTCCTCCAGCGGCCTCACCCTTTGAAATGTGGTGCTGGAGAGTTTCGTAGGGATTTGACAAGGTTACGCTAGAGTGTGAATTAAGAGGTGGTTAGTTTAATGGAAGGGACTCAGTAATTGTCCATCTGGACATATCCATGTTAGTATCAGAGGATGATGTAGGTAACAACTTCATTGGAAAGTAGGTATATTTGTGGCCATTGTTAAGGGAAAAATAATTAATTATTTGAGAATGTGTCTGGAATGAGGGAGAGGAAATAGCGGCCAATTTAATTGCCAATTCTTCCTTAGGCCGCTGCTGTTAATTATACCATAGGGAATACTGTTACCTAATAAACCAAAATTGAAAATCGATTTCCAAAATTTCCAGATGTAAACACGGAAAGGAAAACTAGAACCTTAACGTGTGCCTCAGGAAGATGCCTGTCCTTAACATTGTCTTTGTATTGATGGGTAATTCTCACTCAGGTCTCATTTGAAGTGGGTTAGACTGTGAGCAACAGGATAAGGGACCAGACTGGCAGGGCAGGGAGAAAGTCAGCATCACCCTCTAATTTAATTCCGATCTTTTTTAAAAAAATAAAATCTTTCAATTTCTGTGATAAGTGGTTGCTGAGATTAGCTTTTGCTGAAAATGCCTATTTGAGATGTGGGATAACACTTATGGAGTAACAGATGGGGCAGATTAGATATGACACAGTTTAAATACATGTAAAATATCACTGTAATTTTTGTATAGTGTGTATTAGTTTCCGGTTGATCCTCAAAAGTCATACTGCATTATCTGTTGTGGTTACAAAAGTGATTTGAGCAAAGATCTAGTATGTTCATGAATATGAAATTTTCAAGTATGCTGAGGATAGGGTGGGAAGTGACAGCACTGCCAAGTTTGTAGGTGGTGTTTTTCCCCTGCAGATGGTACTGAGCAAAGGTCCTAATGCGTTGATAGGGGACCCTGATGGGTGGGAGTTATTGTCCCGCTGATAAGCCAGGATTCTAAAACACATGGTCAATAAAAACCCCTTTGTGTGTGTGTGTGTACGTAAGTATGGGAGTGTGAAGCCCTGAGGTCCTGGACAAGTTCCAGTCTGGTTAATTAATTTCTTCCTTAAATAAAAATATACCTGTTTTTTCAAAGACTACAAAACATTAAAAGACTTAGCAAGTGAGCAAGCAAGAGTAAGGTTACAAATTTTTGTTTAGAAGAACCTGAAAAGGATTGAGTTGTTCCTCCCTGTAATTTTCTAGATGTCTCTCTCTGCTATTCCTTCCAAAATCCTCCTGCTCACCCTCTGAATTATATATGAAATATTTTGAAGCTGTGCCATGTTTTATTCTAAGCATACCTGGAAAGTAGTTATGCTAAACATACCTGCAGAATACAATTGACAATAGAAGTGTAACACACTCTTAACAGTTGCTAAAGACAAACTCAAAATCATGTTAGTTATAATTGTGAAGAGCTAACAAAACAAAATGGCTTTGTTAAAAATATGTATTTTTTTAAAAAAGCGTCATTGTAGGAGAGGAATGACACCTAAGAATCATGTACATTTTTGGATGGTTTGATGATAATGTAAGTTGGAAAAAAAATCTCACTTCACATTTCTTTTATATTTTGCTTCCAGAATAGGCAAACTAAAGGAAGCTCACTACAGCATTAACAGTCTCTTTGTGCACATTTTACTGCAATCTGGCATCCAAAAGGAAGAAACATTAGAAGTGGTTTATTTATATTTCAGCACCAAATTAGAAAGATGACATCATTCATTTACAGTTCTTATCCCATGACACGTCTAATCCCCAACACCTCATTACAGGGGACACTTTTAGGATTGCATATATCATCTTGTTTAACTTCTACATTCTTTTATGGAATGCAGTTGAAAGGTAGGAAATTTAAGGCCATTCACTGATAAGAAAATAAACTAATAAGGTCTGAGGAGCTTCCCCAAAGAGGCAGGATATTACAGTGTTTACAGTAAGTGGGTTATTATTTGTCTATTAATTCTCCATCTTTTTCACCCTTGTGTTGTAAAGGTCTTTCTCTTTGAATCTACATGCAAGCAGACTATCTGTGGTTGAAATAGATTTGGTCTTCTGAGATCCATATAAATTCATACCTAAGTAAAAACAGCTGTATGCTTCCATCTTCTTATTCTGGATGGAGAAAATAGAAAGGTCCCAATTTTTGCAGAAAGCAATACTGAAAAGTATGAAATGATACCAGTCAGGTGAAGGGAGTATTTTTCCAGGTAGTCTGTCACTTGTCCCTCGAGGGTATCTGTTCTGTAACACACTGGTAAGATACTCTTTTGGTGCTGTAAAGATTTTTTTCTTTTTTCTTCTTCTTCTTTCTTTTCCATGAACTGAGTACAGGTGCCCTCCTATAAAAGCACTTCTATCCTCCCCCTCAAGGTCATCCTGGGAGTTGCTTGAGGAATATTGTGATTTTTAATTAATTGCTAACAAGATCCATAAGTATTTCCTGTGATCATTGTGATTCACGGTTTTTCTCATGAGGTTTCTTGAACTTCAAATATTTTAGCATTTTTTTAAAACCTCTTTTCTACTTTAGCAAAAATTATAATTATTGATTTTGAAGTTGGACCTTGTTTTTGCATTTACCAATAAAATACATTTACCAATAAAACTTCTAACAGAGTTTTTAGTACAATACAAGTAAGTGAGTAAGTACAAGTTTTAAGCTTGTTCTCTTAGCAAAATCCATTTGTAAGAATCCAGGAAGTAAATTTACTGCATGCTGGATACTAGACGCTAGATACCTTGTGTAATTGGCTCTTCACATTTTGGAAGAGACCTTTGACAGTTGACTGGTTTTCTTCTGCTGTTTGTCTGTGCAAAAATAAGTAAAACTTGGTTCTTTGGTAATAAGTTTACCTTAGACAGCCTCAGTCTTATGAACAGAGAAAATAAGTAGTCCATCCAATGGTTTTTGGCAATTAGGTAGTAGATTTTTTGGTATTATGAGGCAGTTTGGGATTATTACAGTCTATATATTTCATGGTATGGAATAATTATAATAGTGATGAGAGGCCATGATGTATCTCATTACCTCATAGTGACATAGATTTTATTATCTGTTCAAAACAGTAGTTGAATTATTTATCTTGTTTGCAAGAAGAATGTGTCAAGTTCCATAATCACTTATTTCTCCAAGTGTCTGGGGTCTGCATAATTTAGTTATCAGATTCTTTTAACATTCTGTTTAGCTGTGTGATCTCAGTATGCAGTTTAAGGGGAAAAAAAAAAAGCACAAAAGACAGTTTTTGGGTGTATTTACAAACGTCTGGCATTGTTGTTAACATACCTCAGTAGCGGTCCTTAAATATTTATGATATCATTTTTATTTTTTTAATGAGATTTTGCAGGTTAATTGGCAAGACATAGTAATAGGCTGGAAAATAGTAAGATTCTGTGTTCTAAAATAGCAAATTCAGAAAAACAATGTTGTATTTGATGTGCCTCAAAACAATATCTTTTATTATATCTTTTTCTGACTATTTTCTCCAATTCTGTGCATAAAAATTGAGACAGAACTTATGTTCACATACTTTGTTATGTTTTTCTGTTTCCTTCCCTTATGGACCAGCAGTTCTGACTTCTGTTGTTAAATCTTTGAAGCTTACGAAAAAAAAAAAAAACAGCTACGAATGAGCTAAGATCTTATTAAAACACTTTGATTTATATAGTCCAGCATGTAATTGAGTTGTTTCACTTTTAAACTTAAACAGACACAAAACAGAATGAAGCTGATGGCAGATAACTATGATGATGATCATCACCACTACCATCACCACCACCACCACCACCATCACCGATCTCCTGGGAGGCCACAGCACTCCAACCACAGACCCTCTCCAGACCAGGTTAGTCACCTCTTACCTTCAGCCTAACATTTTTAGTATCCTGATATTTCAAGATAAGATAAATATTTCAAAATAATAACCATCAGTATTTGAACAGACACTAATAGGTTTGGTATTTATTTCTGTCCCTTAAAGAATTTTGTCTGTCGTCTTATATTGATCTTCCCTAATATTTATTTAAGAAAAAAAAACTTCTCGGCTATTTTTAGCATTTCATGATTCATCTTTCAAAACAGCAAATTAGTGAAAAGTCTGTTATTTGGAGTGAATTTGAAAGTATTCAATTTTTTGAGTAATGCTTGTTTGTTTAAATTAAAAGTACGTATTAGTAATTATTAGTGTTGAAATACCAGCATTGCTGCATTTGCCTTTGTCAATTTGTCTACCCCTTGTTCTTAACTATGAAAATGCTGAAGGTATTAAATGAAGGGTATAGCTTAAAATCTAGGCTAGATGAATCAAATTCCAGAGATGTAGCTTAAAAATGGTTAGTTATTTTGGACCCTGCCTCCTAGAATGTCTGGTCTGAGATTCTTGAAAGAATCTTATGATTCTTAAAGTGAAAAAGAAAATACTGAATGATTAAAACAAGTTTACAGTCACAGAGTTTAAATTGATAATATTTACACCTGTATATCTTTGGAATTAGGAGCTCATTTCCATACTTGATTTGGGATATTTCAACATGTTTTTTCAGATAATGTTACTGTCAATTGGCAGAAAATTTCTCGGTGTCGAATGTGTATCCTCAGTACTTCTGGTTAATAGCCATCTGGGGAAAGCATACACCACGACCAAAGTTTTTTTTGTTTTGATATGTTTGAAGTGGATATCTTTCCAGACAGAAATGCTGAACTTTTTTTTTTTTTTTTTGGACAGTTTAAAATCAGATCCACCAAAACAATAGAATTTCATTTAATTGCATGCATGGAGTTATTGCATTGAAAATAAGAGAACTATTACTAAGAATATAAGATTAAACACAGGTGTATCTTTGTCTTTTTGAGTATTTCTGATAAGCAGTTTTAATATTGATCTATTGTTACTAAAATATTTAGGTTTTAAAATGCCTAGTCATGTTCATACATTTTAGCTTAAGGAGGTAGTATTTACAGGTTGTATTTATACTGTGAGATGGTTAAGGACTGCATATCTCTGCCAGTTACAGAAACTTCCTTGTTGCCTTCCATTCTCTGCCTCCTTTTCTTTTTTACTGTATTTCTTTCCCCTATCAAGAAATAGAAGAATGTTACTTTGATGGAATAGGGATTCTTCAGAAAGTGGAGCTGGAAGACTAGAATGGCAAGAGCAAACATCAACTTTTTTCAAACTTTCTTATTTTTTCATCGTGTCATTCTAATTGACTTCACCAAGACTTTTGACACCGTCCCTCACAACATCTTCCTGGACAAGCTCCGGAGGTGTGGGCTGGATGAGTGGACCGTGGGGTGGATTGGCAGAGCTCAGAGGGTGGTGATCAGCGGTGAGGAGTCTAGTTGGAGGCCTGTGTTGAGCGGTGTCCCCCAGGGGTTAGTCCTTGGTCCAGTCCTGTTCAATTTGTTCATCAATGACCTGGATGAAGGCACAGAGTGCTCCCTCAGCAAGTTTGTTGATGATACAAAGCTGGGAGGAGTAGCGGATACTCCAGAGGGCTGTGCTGCCATCCAGAGGGACCTGGACAGACTAG
>JAUBNY010000656.1:114202-128809 GCA_032275445.1 Crypturellus soui | reverse complement strand
TGATTCTATGATTCTAATGAGTTGAGAAATGCACTCTATTTTTTTGAAAAAAGCAGCTTTAAGAGCTGCATCGTGAGTTTAGCTTTTGCCTTTTGGTTATTTTAGAGGACTTACTAACCATGATCATGCTGCTTTCCAAACATGTTAAATTGATTTAGATTTTTTTTTTTCAATAGGAAAATACTCTCTTGTTTCAAATTAAGTTGGTTATTTCGTTTTTCTTGCAACTGTCCAATCTTGCTAGATGAGCAAGGAATGAACTCAGCGCTTTTCCACATCATGATGTATTTTTCCATTAGTTAAATACAGATATATCCAAACCATGGAAGTGTTGGTAGAATTTCTGAGACTACTTAGTCTTCTAGCTCTAATTCTCAGTATTTTCAGCTCCACACCTATTTTACAGTTTTGTTTGCTTAATACGGTCTACAAGAGATTAGACGCTGATGCTCTTTGTTTATAGGTTGCGTAATATGAATGAAGGTAAAAAACAGAAACTTCATAGATGTTTTGTCTTTTAAAATTGTGATTCTATTGAACAACTATCATTTATAGGAGATCCTTGGAGAATGAAGAAAGGCAAACATGGTTCTCACTTAAAAAAATAAAATTTATGGGGATTTAATGATCACTTTAGAGGCCTGGAAACATTCTAAAATAAACTATTAATCAGTCAATCCAAGAGAAACCTATTAGTCTTCAGTTGATTGTCAGGACTGGTGTCAGTTTGTACAACTCTGTCTATCTTAAAGTATATCAGATCACTTTATACTTCTTTCAGTCTTCTCCTCTTTTCCTAATCATCAACTGGTGGTTTCTATCATAGACCAGATGAGCTATTCTTATGTTACATTCTTAAAGATACGATTTATCACTATGCACTCGCTTTACTCTTGCACTCTTTCCTAGGTGACATGTTTGGGCCACTCTCTAAAACAGGATACTGGTCTAGATGGCCCTTACACAGTGTAGCTATTCTATATTTAGTCAGTCTGTATTTGTGAAGGGTAAATCACACCAGGCAAATCGAGTTTCCTTTGTTAGGGTAACCGGTTTTGTGGCTAAAGAAGAAAGTGGTAGCTGTGGCACACTTAGAAATCGTTAGGCCTTTCTCAATTGTTTAATAATGTTTAATTGTAGAGCAAGCAAATGAGAGATTTGTAGGGAAGTCACTGCTGAAATAATTTGAGAATAGCACAGTCAGCAATAACCATATGTGAACTCTAGTTATTATTTGTCCTTAGGTTCTTCAGTTATGAAGATATTTTACTGTCCATACTATGTTATTTACCATTCATATGTTATTTACCATTCAATGCAACACTTTCTATAGCAATTTGATTGTCATAAGGCTTTATTATGCAAACATCTATTTGAATATTAATTTTGAAGAATTTTCATTTCTGTTGATCATATATTGCTACATTTAAATAAAGAAGTATATATACATTATCATATATTGCTCTGAAAATGTGTGCATGTGTATAAGAATAAGTATATGTAGGGAAGAATAAGACATTTCCCACTTACTCTTGTAAAGCAATGTACCTATGCTTCTTTGTGTATTCCTCCCTTAAAGAAGGTGGTAAGAAAAATACACACACATCCTACCAGAAATATGCAATTTTTTATGCAGTGCCTTTTGTTCTGGTATTGCTGTTTTGTTTTAATAATCATGTTTTTTCATATAACTGTTGCATGATATCTTTGTATGAGCAGCATTTAGCAGCAAAGATTTAGAATTAGCAAGGGTCAGGATCTATGACCTCTCTTGTAGGAATCAGTTGTGCATCTTTTTCAGATGAAATAAATGCAACCTGATTTTTCACTTTTCTGTGATTAGATCTTCTAGCTGCAGTTAAGGAGCAAAACCAAATTTCCAGGCAATTCTTGCATTCGACCCCTCTCTTTTTGCTCTGCTGTTTAGGAAAGAGCTATAGGTAGGTGACCTTTTTGCCCCTGTATTTCTGGACCTCAACTCTGAGGAATATTTTTGAAAATTTTGCAAGGATTAGGAAGATTAATTCTCCTTTGCCCATACCAATGACCATTTTGCAGTTAGTCCTGATGTGCTCCCTGGTTATGTTGGTACATCTGATTTTTATTTGATATAAGTAAATTTCTAGAGATTAAATCCTGCGATGTCCAAATCATTGCAAAAATAGTGATTCTTGCTTCTATCTAAAAAGCTTAGAAAAAAGGTTATTTTGCAGCTTGGCACTAAAAACTTTAATTCCTTCCCTTCAGTTTTGACTTAGGAGTTGGCAATCATTTTTAAATTCCACCTGGGAACATTTTGGCAGTTGGTGTGTATCCTGGAGTGGGGGTGTAATATTCTGAGCATGAAAATTAGCTTAATAAGCATTCTATACTAGCTTTGCTTTTCAAGGGCTTGCAGTATGCATCCCCTTGTAGAGTGCAGCATAGTAATCTAATCTGGATCGCTGGATCCAAGAGCTATCTGGAACAAAACAAACAAAAAAACACTACTTAGATTAATTCGAACTTCCCCGTTTAGAAGCTGTTCTACCCCACGGCCCAGGGCGCACACTGCCAAAGGCTCCTTTTCATCTCCCTGCCTCTCTTGTCTCCCAGCTCTGCATGCTTCTGCCAAACCCATTTTTTCTTGGCCCCATTTGCTGGTGTCTTTAGTAGGACCTTCCCTTTTCTTGTTTGTATTGAAAATGTCTTGGAGGAAGTGCCTGTTATTTGACTGTGTGCTTTTGAAGTAAACTGCTGTTATAGTTGAAAGTTGATAGGAAACAGTGCATTCCTATTCCCTGCCAAAGGTACCGTGCTGCCTGGCAGTCCTTTTGTCTTTCTTTTCTTGTAGTTATGATATCATAACAGGCCTATAAATTATTGCACAGTAGGGGATTCTGTCTCACTAACCACAAGCACGATCAAATTGAGACATTTTATTCCCTTTGGTTTTCTAATCTCAGATGTTTTTCTGTCCCTCCAAATTTATATCCTATTCTGAGTTACAGGCTGATAGACCACGGTTTCTAGTCATCCATATTTGCTTACAATTAATTTTCCTGAGCATTTTGCATTTGAAGAGCTTCATGCCTCATGCTAACTTTAGAATGAAGCAACTATTATTTCATTCATCGTATAGTTAGAGGACGGGCCAACCTTATGTCGGGAGAGGTGGAACAAAGCAGCTCATGTGTTTCATGAGTGGCAGTCTGAATCCTAACCACCATGTATTTGAGAAGAAATATTATTACAAGATCTCCACCTAATGTAGGAGTATTGACCTATGAATCATTGCTATCTCTACATTAGTCCTAGCAACTATGAAAGATCTCCATCTATGGAATCATCTCTGCATAATAAACAGTATTTTGCTATAATCCAGGTCAATCTTGTTAAAATTCATGAGATCTCTGCTATGTGATTTTAAGCTTTCAAATTTAAATGCTACTTACAGACAATGTGTAAAAAGTATTCTTGACCTTTTTTAAAATAAAGATGACATCCCTATACCAAAAAAGGAGTTGAGAGAAACCATGAGGGTAATCTGTGGCATGTATGTGTCTAGTGAGTTTGTAGTAACTTTCCTGAATTCCCTAGGTGTAGTTGATTCGAAGTTGTGTGCTTTACTCCATCATCACTGAGACTGCAAATATATTTTAATATTGTTTTATGATGAAAGATCATACTCTCCTTAAGAGGATATAGATTTTTTAAAAAAAAAATATGAATATCATAGGGATTGTCATAAGACTGTAGGTGCTGGCTGCTTTCCAGAAAGTTGGCCCTATTCTTAGAAGCTGTAATTTAGGATGGAATGTCACACAGCATTGTAAGCCTCTGGCATGTCTTTTTACATCTTTTAATCCAACCTGGCTACATTGAGATTGTGTTTCTATACAAAACCTTTTTGATACTTTCTTACAAGGTGGTCTTTAAAAGCTCTTTATCACAAACATACCATCAAATTTTCCTTACTATGAAATCTCAACATTAGACCAAAGAGGTATCAAAAGGAGAGGTCTTCCTTATTAAGACATTGATGGGCAACATGTATACACAAAGCTTGTCTTAGTGCCCTATAAAAAAGTCATCTTGCTTTAGAAGAAACGTCTGTTTGATGATTGTCTGAGTTTTAAGTCTATGCAGTTTTGCAAAGTACTTTAAAAGTATGCTAGTAAATACATTAATTTGAGAAATGAAGTCCTATGTAATGAAGCACAAAACTTGACAACAATATGTTATCAAATTGTCATGGCATTACATGATATGAATATGTAATGAAACATGCCATTAAAAGCTAAATTTTGAGGAAATGCCTTGGCAGCATGTTTTTGTTCATCAGATGAAACTCCTAAATATTTTTAGAGTTGCTGTAATAAGATATGTGAACAACACTGAACAGTTCAGAAGGAATTTGGTTTGAGGGAGATGGCTTGGAAATCAGAGCCACAAGACAGTGAAGCAGTGAGTATCTCTTCAGTGTCTGGATGCTGATCTGGAAATCACTGTCTTTATCTTAATTTTAGGGAAAAGGTGTGGATGCTGCAATGTGTATTTTGGCAGCCACACCTATTCGCACATTGCATTAAATTCTGCAGCAAAACTGGATAATTGCCAACCAAGGTTTGCAATATTGAAACCGGGATTTGTCTTTAAAAAACACAAACTACAGTTTAGAGGAAGGAAAAGAGTAAGACTAAAATTATTTTATCTTATTAGAATAACCATAATTATTTGTAAAAGTCTTCAAAAATGCAGTATCATGTTTGAGCATTTCATTTTCTGCAATCAGTCTTAAAACTTTGTGATTTGATTGTTCAGGAAAGAAGAAACAAAAAAAAAGGAAAAAGGGACAAACCAGCTTTCACATTCTGTTATACAAAATAAGTGATATAACTGTTTAATGCAATAAGTCAGAATTATTGGCTCCCTCTGACCCAGATTTTGTTTAATATTCTTTATGTTTCTTTATCCTGTGTGTTTACACTTTATATTTGGGCAGGTGTGAGCTTGTTCTTGTCTGTTCACTAAATGTACATGAACTTGTTCTGTTGGTGCCTCAAGCTGCAAGGAAGCACGCAATTGCATTAGCACAGTGCTGAGCCTGCACTAAGCTCATGGAGTCACATGGATTTATTTTATTTAGGAATTTGGGTAGGGCGAGGTTTGCTTGTCACTACATTCAGTATAAATAATCCCAGGCATATCTACTGTAAATAATTAGGATTGCGCTGAATTAATTAGTGCTTTGAGATCTCAGGAGTGCAGTGCAAATTAGTCACATAAATAACTTTCACGTTTTAAAGTATTTCCTCTAATTTTTCATCTTGCTAGGCATATGGTCCCTCTGAATCAAGGAACATTTTTCAGACTTGTTGAACTGAATGCAGTAAAATTATACTTGTACCAGGGTCACAATTAAAGTCACAATTACTGTTTATTCAAAACATTCATTCTACCAAATGACAAATGTTTCTGTTTTAATGAGAATATAATTTCTGATGGAGCATTTCCCTGAAGCTGATAAGCTTTATCATATGTGTATTTCAACAGGTCGAGAATTACTCCTGCCTCTGACATTTCTGAATGTATTATTATCTATTTTAACCTAAAAAGGAAGACTTAAGTAGTCTTTCACATAAGCTTGACCAGATTTTGTGGATAGTATGATTTGTTTCAAATCTCAGCTTAATTTTATCTGTAGCAGAGCAAATGAAAACCTTCACCTAAAAAGTCCTGAACCTTGGTAATCGTCTACTCTGAGTTTGAATTTATCATTCAAGGCAACTCTGGTTTTTTGATTTTGATATATACTGTAATTTCAGAGCTATGGACAGTGTACTCCAGACAAGTTTTTATGCTATTAAAGTAAAATTCAATAGAGGTATGCAATATTTATTAGTCCATTTGTTATTCCTGTGTCTTAATTGTAATTTTATTATAGCCATATGAATTTTTATAAACTTTTTAATTATATTAAATTTGTAATTTGATGAAGAGATCAGCTAAACTGGAATTGTAATAGAAGTAATAAGTAGAACATAGGTTTTGCTGTCTATGATACCTCCAGGAGACGGATTTTGTATATTGAAAAGTTATACCTCTCCTTTGCTTACAAAAATGAATTTATTTTATGTTTTGAGGTTTAATGAATGTGATATAAATGTATACATACTGCTCAGTGTGTATATTTATATATATCTATATTTATATGTTAGCTTTGCAGTCTTTTCCACATATGGAAGAATTTTTTGAGATCATGTTTAGCTGTAGAAACGTCTCCCCCTCACTTCCCCTGAATGTGTGCATTAGAATATACAACACTTATATAGAGGTTTACATTTATCTTGTATTTCTTCCTAGAAAAATTAGCTGCCACCATCATAGTCTAAAATAGGTCTTTAGACCAGCTGAAAGAGCCAAAAATGCATTTCTGGGAGACAGTAACTTGATAACAAAAGTTGCATATCTGGGGCTTTTAAAGTTGGTTACTTAAGGGAGATAACATGTCACAGGCTTTCACTACAAAGGGGACTATAAATTTTTGCATTGCAAATCTGATTTCATGGACCACTTCTTGTAAGGGGCATTGAGTTTCCGCTTCATCTAGTGATAAAGCTTTAAAATGCATGAGTATCTGAAGAAACATCTTATTCATGTTAATGCTAGTCTGGGCACTGTAAAGCAAGTGGTCAGAAATGGTCCTTTCCCTCCCCTCATCATTGGTATTTATATTTGTCTATGACTTAACTTTATAAAAATATGAATATATATAATAATTTTTATAATTGGATTTTGCATGGTTATTTGTGATCCCCTTCTGTTTGCAAATAGTCCTGTGACATAAATCTATAATGCTGAAGCAATTTTTAAGTTTTTTTTACGTTTATAAATATGCAAGAGAAGTATAAAATAAAGACCTTCTAAAGCTCTCTGTGAAAAGCCTAGAATAAATTCACTGTGACTCTTTCCAGTTATGACTCTTTCCAGTTATTGGCTTAATCATTCAGGCACGGAACACTTCTGCAGTCAGTTGTTCTGTGTACGGAGAGCTTGTGAGATTAGGTCCTCAGCTATATTTGCTCTTGTGCATTTCCTATAAATGGAGCCGTGGATAGAAGTCTCTCTTAGCTATAAAAGATTCTGATTTTAGGGTAAGTCCTTGAATTTAAAGAAAAGTCATTACTTAGCAGCTAAATTTCTCTTTCATAAGTGGAAATTAATATCTGTAAATGTAAGTATTTGCTGTAAGCAGGACAGTTTCACAGTCCAGAGCTGGTAGTTACATGTTTAATGAACCATTAGCCACAGATAATAAGTAGAGTGGGGTAAATCAGTCATCAGAAAGTTAGTTCAAGAGATGAGCAGGTTATCACTAGATTTATTTAACTAAAGTTAAGATATTAATTCTTAGCATGCCGGCACATGAAAGGGGAATGATGAGCCTTGTTAGGCAGGATCTTCGACTGTGGGAAAAGAGCCAGAAAAGCTTAACCCATCAAGTTTTACTGTTGCCTGTATATGGAAAGCTTTTTCTTAAAAGGTTAGGATTTATAATTATATTGCTTAAAGAATGCATTTTTTAAAGATACTTGCACACCATTACTGCTGGTATCTATGTGCAGTACTTGAACTTCATGAATGTATTTGCTGTCGGGTCTCTGAGTTTGTCTGGTTTACTGGAGTCTGGTGGCGCTTGTAATACCCCAGTGAGCCCTAAATAATGCCAAATTTTGCATTTCTGAGTTTCTCTGCATTAGTGTTTTATTTCTGATAGAATGGATATTTGAAGGCAGTTTCCTGAAAATTTGCGTTTACTGCACTGTGGTTCCTATCTGGAACCAGTTCTGGAGTGTGCGCACTGGATTCCTTTGCTGAACAGAAAGAGGAATTGCAAGAGGTAACTCCACACAGTCAAAATGCTAATGAGAATTCAGCCTCCTGAGTCAGACCAGAATTCATTCGGTGTGTGCCTGCAAAATGCGTGTGCTGGTCCGCTGCACTGGCTGCACTGCTCTGTAGAGCAGTTGCTATTGCGACACTGCTAAATATAACCTGCAACCAGTTTGCATTCACAAGTAATCGAAACTATGCCGAGCAGTTATGAACAGGCTAATAATTTCTGACATCTGATGTATTAATTTTTAGACATACTTAATCAGGTGTACCATGATTAAAGTTATCTTTTGTTTCTAGTCTTTTGTTTCTAGTCATTTATCTCAAGGCCACTGTCTCAAACTTACTGTCAAAACTGATGAACCTTAAAGAACCGAAGGCTGTGAAATCTGCTGCAAAGCTTGTACTGAGATATACTTAAATATTAAAATAGAAGATATCTTTATACAAGCTTTCTACATTTCTATACAGTGATTTCTAAGCACTACTTTAAGTTTCTCTTTTTGCTCCTTTGAAGCCAGCTTTTTGTCATTATGTTTAGTGGCAGTTGGATCAGAACTGTATTTAGCAACATCAAATATTTCTTTTGAAGATACCGGGCAGCATTAGCAAGTATAGTAACAAATCGCCTAGTGAGAAAATAGGTCTAGCAAAAAGCTAAGATAAAATGAGAGAATTAATAATTTATAAATGCCCCTATCATTTAATATCTTGTGTAATTTTATGGTAATCAAGCCTGCATATTACTTTATACATTCAATTGATATTTCTTGAATTTGCTTTTTTCTTCTTTCATGTTGTAATTCAGATTTTGTTGTGTAGTTTCTATCATTTAAATTCTTGACCTCACAAACCAATGAAAGATCCTAGTTTAAAAAATAATGTACACAAACAATCAAAAATTGCTTGATTATGCTTTATTGTTTAAAAGAGCCATAGACTAAGGATGCATACTGATATGACCAAACATTCTGATCCAATATTAATAAATGACAAGGCATATTTGCAGTTTTTATTTTGCATATCAAGAATATAAGTATACGTAAGCAACTTAACTTGTCTCAAGACGTAAGTGAAGAATTTTTTACAGTCCTTACATTATATGCTTACTTTGAGGTACCAAACCTTGCATTCTTGACCAAATATTTTCTAAGTTAAACAAATGAAAGCTTCAGTCTTGATTAAGTACTGGTGTTTTTAGGCGGTTGTTCATGAAGACAAAATATATAAGATCTACAACACAAGCTTAGGATGTGCACAATTAAATACGGGCTGCTTAGTAAAGTCAGAGACAGCAGAATGACTAAGGTAGCAGGCAGTCTTATCTCCCAATTTGGAGTCTGTGTGAAGGAAGTAATGCCGTCTTGAGAACAGTCTGTAGGCATAGCTAAAATAGCCAAGGTCACAGGTTCTTTTAGTATTTCTTGAGGGACTTGTATCTGTACATTCTAGTTTCTGCTAAATCAAAAAGTGTCAGCATTTATATCGATTTTCAAAATGGATTTTCAAAATTATGGATCTCTGATTTCATCCTATTTCTTTAATGAAAAATGAGGTCAGTACATTACCTAGCATCAAAAGTGCTATAATTAACTATTACAAACATTGACATAATGCATAATAGAGCACATAATTATAAAAGGCTGGGCGTTTTTGATAGGAATGCTGAGCTGGTGAGCTCTGCTTATGTCAGTGTAAATGCTAAAATGCTATTTATCTTTTCTAAAAAATCAGGGTGTGGAATTGAAAACGAAGATATGTTTTCTGGGGTAGATGTTATTCAAGTTCAAAGTGTTTCATAGATACCATTTTTTTAAATAAGACAATATGCTGAGACTGGTTTGGGGGTTTTTTATAATTAAGGAAATTACAAACCAATGAAGGGTTCCTATTCAGTTGACCATCTAAGAGATCACAGTGTTTAATTTTTTTAGGAACTTAGTATTAAGTTATTAATTAACAAATGCTTAATAAAAAGGTAAAGAATAAGATCCTGGCACGGACATTCTCACCAAAACAGATGTGAGAATAGAGATGAAAGAGCATTATAGTAAAATTTGGAGACATTAAAGCTGGAGCACACTGCTGTCATGAGGTAGGCCTGACCACCCAGGAATTTCTTCATTATTATTATTTTTTTTACTGCAGTTTAACATATCTTTTAGTACATGACTCAGTCTTGATATCAAAGCTTCAAGTCATCCAGAATTGATGGTGCTTTGACTAAATCAATGCTGAATGTAGATACGCTAACGAAACATATGTGCCATATTTCTAGTCTATGTCCATTAGCTGTCTACACAGCTTTGGCTACTAGAGATAAGATTGTCTACTTTTCTACTACCTGTTACTTGATCAAGTCATCATTTAATATTTCCTGAGTGACCAAGTAGGTGAAGTCCCATGCAAACTTACTTTTCAGTATTTTCTGTAGCTCAAACCTGAATACTTTTCCTTATCAAAAGGACTTTCTATTTAATAAAAAAGATAACAAGTAATTTTGACAAGACCAATAGTTTATTGGTCTTGTCTATTGGTCTTGTCTATGTTGATTGACATTAACAGGGCTCCAGTTTTTTATTTATTGCTTATTGTATAGCAGGATCAGTGTCAAACTGTGTAGTGTGTAATTTCCTGTAATAGTTTTTTAAAATATTTGACAATATTTGATTTTTCAAGTTTTCTAACACTCTGCCAAAAAGAGAGAGCACACAAATAAATGAAGTAAAAAATGAATATCTGACTTTTTAAAGAATTAAAATGCACTAAACAGCAGAACAGCTGTATGTCATTAGAAAGGCTCATTTGGAAACATACCGAGTTCCCCACTTTGTTGATTTCTGCTGTTTTTAAAGATATCACCAAAGATTAACCTAATGTGTTCTGTTAGTGAAATAGGATCAAACTACTCAGTGGAAATGAAATCCTTCAGTCTTTCTACAACCTTCACTCTGGCAAAAGTCTTGTCAGCTTCAAAGTCAATTCAATTAAAGCTAGTAGGCCTGAATAAAAGTGACTCTTGTAGAAGTCAGTGGGAAGGACTCATTTTCAGTGAGGCAAATCCAGCTCCTTGGAAGTTGCGCAGAATCTTTGTTTCAAAAAGACGCAAGCATATTTGGGCTTTGTTTTCTGTTGGAGTTGTGCAGACCATATAACTAAGACATGTTCCAAGTTAACTGTAAAAAAATTTGCCCACATTTCTTCTGTGTTAAATGATAGCTAAGTTTATAGTGGACTTGCAGATTTCTTTACTTAATTCAGCAACAGGCAAGACGTCTATCTTAACATCTGGTTTTTAATAACATTTGACATCTGGGAGCTCTTTTTTATTCCTAGAATGGACTAGGAACAGTAGTGATACTGGCAGTGTGTATTTTCAGGCTAAAATTCCTGTCTGTTTCAATCATAATTAATTGCCAGTCATTTCATTTAGTTTTTAGATATAATTAAGCACTAGAAATATGTTACATCAGGTAACTTTCAGAGTTTTGAAACTATTCAATGTAATATTTAACATTTCTAAAATATTAATGGGTGAATTTTAAATGATAAGTTATTTGATTTTTCAAATATGAGTTAAATGAAAAAATAGTGTTGTGCACCTCTGTATTCTAAAAGCTTGGCATTGTGTCAGAATTTGGCACACTTAAGCCATTAGATCTATGTTTATCTTTTACGAAATATTAATGTTGAAGCATTCATTCACTGTATGCACTGAGATTTCTGAACATGTGTGTGCCTATATGAAGAATTATTATAAAAAACCGAATCTTCAGTAGACATACTCAGGGAAGATTTAATTCTTCTGATTTGTTTTTATTTTATTTTATTTTATTTTTAACCTCAGCTTTATAATAAAGAACATTATTTCTTTTGGAGTATATCTACATCAAATAATCCTTTTTGATATAAGTTCATCAACATATTAATGAACATTCTTTTTTTTATATTTACCATTTGTTATCTAGCATTAGAACTCAAAATGAATGATTCTAACAATGCTAAAATGAAAAAAATGAATTGTCTGACTATTCAACATTATGCAGCATTTACCTACTGCTTAAGTGACAGTTTTGATTAATAGCATTTTAAAGTGAACTTCACTAATGACATATTTTTTTCATTCTTTGGCAATTTTTTATCTTTTAACCTTACAGAATGTAAATATACTTGATTATAATAATTACTTCTTTGCTTACTTGTGAGTTTAATCTACTTCTGTAAATGTTAATTTGAATTGCCTCCGATTAAAAATAGATAATCTTTTAATATTTAATCTTATAATCTACATCCTACGCACAATTTTAACTGGGTGGGAAAGCATTTATGGCCTTGTTCTTATTTTTTGGTTGCCATAGATGCAGATTCTTGTATACGCAACACAGACTTGTTATGTTGTTTTCACTTGCTTGCACTGAAGTAAATCATGATTTTAACAGCCAAAGTAAGTGCATGTTAACATGCACCAAAGTAACTAACCTTTTCTTCTTTCATTCCAATGCTAACATCTTCACTGTGCATCTCCTAATGCCTGGCACCCAGGATGATGAGGAGGGTATATGGGCATAGCCATTCCTATAAACCAAAGTTCCAGTTTTGTTTTGAGGGGTGAGAAACAATCTTTTATATCTCTTAAACTGTGATCTATTTTTATTGTTTAATTTTAAACTGCATTGAACTATATGTTTCTTGAAAAATGTGTCTGTCAACCATGTACAAATGTTTTCTTACATACAATGAACAATGAGAAGCTGTGTCTATGGTTTTAATGGTTTAATTTTTTTTATGGCTTGTTATGCTGGAGATGTACATACGTCCAAAACTTTAAAAGAAATGTACCTCTCTGTATCTGTCGAAACAATTCTCTGTGCTTAGTAGACAAGAGTTTCTTTAAACTGGTATTAACCTGCTTTATAATAGATCATCTCACAAATTGCTGCAAGAAATTGATAGTATCATTCTGGACCAAGTAAGAAAGTTTGTTGCTTAAAAATGTTTGCCAGAGATTAATTATACAGTGCATTGGAATATATTATTATGCATGGAAAAAATGAGGCTGTGTATTAAATCTTTTAGGCAAACATCCATAAAATAGGTTCATTTTGATGTTTTAGAATAAAATAAATGCAGCTTATTTTGCTTAATTCTCTTTCAATTATGAGTAGATACTACGTTGTCACTAGGTGTCAGTTACTGATCAATGCAGGTCTGTGTTTTGGGGCACTTGCCTTTGAAGCTTCATTGCTAGCTCATCAGCGCTGTGATCCCCTAACACTTAACCGTGTTAACTGTGCCTTAACTGTGGCAGCCTGAGAGCGTCCTGCCTGGTAGGCACCTACAGAAACTGTGGCTCATCTCCCAGCTCTTTCTACCAACAGAATGTTTAATAATTATAACCCTTTGTTTGTTTGCTTGCTTTCTGATTCAGTTTTAAATGTCATATCATGCTTGTAGAGGTTGTATGTATGACCTCTGTGTATATGGATATATGGATATACATTGCATTTGGTTGGTAACAGTGCTAAAGAATGAGACTCAGATTCTACCTTAAATGTGTGTAATACTTCTAAATTTCTTCATTTTCCATAGTAAGATCTGTACATATATCTTTGAGTAGAAGTAAAATTTACATTGTAAAATCTGTGAAGATAGTGCAATCCTGGAATCCCTGTGGTAGTAATAAGCACAGTCACTGCATACAGTTGCTTTGCTACAGATCCAGTAAAACACTGTTGTAATCAGTTGATTCAGTCTGAATTTATACCAGGATATTTATCTGATTTTTGCTCATCTAAAATATTTTTATTGACTGAAAAAAATAGTATATAACAAGTTCTTTAAAAATAGAAACACTTGCATTTCTTATGATTTATTAAAAAAAGAGAGAAAGTACAGGTGTGACAGTAACATATTTTGGCAACGATCCTGACTCATATTTTTAACTAGGATTTTTTTTTAATTCTATTCACTTCAAATGAACTACTGATGACAACATCAAGCTCTTTTTCATATCTTGATACATAGCTATGATTTACAAAAAAAATGGAATGAGAAAATTTTGTGAACCATCCGTCTAGAATTGGTAGATGAGGTGAGAGGGAAATGTTCTCTTTCAGGTTTTTTGCTCTCTTTCACTTGTATTTGAGTTTGCGAGCAGTGATTCTAAAGTCTTTCCAGTCTTTGTCTCAGTTGTAAAATTATGCTTAGTACGCATACAGCCCGTACGATGCACAACTCCCTGTTTTATCCATAGGAATTACTCCTTTCCTGTCCTCAGTGGAATCCAAGCCCTTTCAAAATTGTTTTGTTGTTATTTAAAGAACATAAGAGAGTGTTTCAGAGAATAGGGTTTTACAATACAGCTCAGCTGAATTGAAGCTCACAATGTCACAGTATACACGTCTTGTTTCTTTTTGCTTCTTTTGCTGTTCTTTTGCTTCTTGCTCCCAAATACATTGTCTTCATATCTGACACCTGTGAGACAGTTCAGCTTACTCCTCTGGCCAAAACTCCTCTCATCGAAACACCTTCCCTCTTCCCTGGCTTTTTTATGGATTTTATTTTCTGCCTTTTCGATTGACTTGTGAGCAATTGCAAGAGCTCCGGAAGCAGGTTCAAGGTAAACAGGACGAACACGTGGTGGGGAGTGCGCAAGGCCTAGCACAGATCCCGCCTTTGGTGGAAGATAGTTAATCTGCATATTTCAGTAATTAATTATTTGATTTTACT
>JAUBNY010000656.1:69641-114102 GCA_032275445.1 Crypturellus soui | reverse complement strand
AAGGCCTAGCACAGATCCCGCCTTTGGTGGAAGATAGTTAATCTGCATATTTCAGTAATTAATTATTTGATTTTACTTGATTCCATGCACTATTGTGAAATAAGATTTTTTTTTTTTATAATGCGGGCATACATTGCTAACAAATTGTCAGTAATTTTAATGGGATCCTCAGGAAATTATTCTCTAAATTCATCCTCCTCTCCGATTTTCCTGTGTCCCTGCTCTTCAAGGCCATTTTTTCTTCTGCTGCAAATAATCCTTATTTGGCTGACAAGTTGCATTTTCTCTGAATATCTTTACTCAGAAAAGGAAATAGCAGCCACCAGTCTTTAAAATAATAACTTTGAGTATTTACTGAGTCTTATTAGCTAGAATGACAGGTTTTTTTCTTCTTGTTGCTGTTGTTTTTTCTTCTGATCTGACTGGTTTGTTTCCATTTTGTTTTTCAGTGTGATGCAGTCAGAGCCCTAGAAATATTTGTTACTCAGATTTTTAATATCTTGTTTACAAGTGTGCAATTAAAACATCTTTTTAAAACAAATTCAGCTGCTAATTTTCTTGCACCTTGATTTTTCAGAGCTGAATTTTTATTTATGTGACAATTTGTATCTATGGCTATGAATGAAATAGATGATTTTTAAAATGTAAAATCAACTTTTTCTCTTGGGTTACTCCTTTGCCATTGTTTGATAGACAAATAGCAACATTAAAACATTTCTAGGAAAGTCTTCAGACAGGATGTGGTGGAACTAGCTGTTACTTTTCCTCTTTCACTCACCTTTCATTCTGACTACTGACAGAAACATTTAACTACAAAGACCACTTTGTGATTAAGAGGGTGTTTTCCATTTACCAGGTAATCCATACTTTTGGCTGAAAACTAGACTAAGCAATGTTGTTTAAATTCTTGAGAATTCATTTATTTTTTGCTTTATTTCAGAAAACAGGAAATACTTAGGTAATTACAAGTTTCCCACAATACATGGGAAATACGTGGGTAATTACAAGAGAATCAAAGAGTGATATTATAAGAGCTAAGCCTATGCAGTAGTGTGTCCTGGGCACCTGGAGCCTGGTGCCTTCCAGAAGACAGGATCCGTGGCACAGCTCTGATGCGTGGGCAGGACATGAGCACTTGCTCTTGGCTGTCCTCTCCCTACAACTGAAGTGGAGCAGTCACAGGAAAACCTTTGGGACCAGCTGTCCATTTGCATTTGTAACAGCAGTCATCACAAAGCCTGGTTTCAGGATATTTTTTTATACAGTACTATCAAACTTATTCTTTGAGAGCTGTGAAGTAAATGAGGCATTTCAGAAGATGTGTAGGAGCATTTGGGCAAGTTTATGGTCAGTTATATCCTTAGGACAGGGCTGCCCCTACCCCTGAAGCAGAGAAGACTGCATCGTGGGCCTGTTGCCAAGGCAGGCCGGTGGTTTTGTACCTAGGACTATAAAGCTAGTCTGCTAAAACTAGACTTAGGAGCCAGCATCAAGACTTTGTTTTTAAAAGCTTTACTTAGTAGTCACCCTGACACGAGTGTCGTTCAGTAAGAAGCCCCTTCCAAGCAGAAATCGCCTGCAGACTGGGGGAATAGAGGGCCAAGGCTTGTGTGTGCTCACTGGTCACTTCTGCCTGCTGGGTGGGTTTGGTGTGAGCTGCAGAGAAGGACAAGGCCTTTGTGAAACAAATGTGGTGCTTAGCTCTGTTGCTGGTAAGATTTGCTGAACAGATTTCTTTCAAGATGTCCATACTTCAAAGCATAAAAATTTGGTCGTGTTGCTATAAACAGATATGCTTGAAGACATTAACTGTTAGCTATTGTTCTGCTTTTTATATTCATTTTTCAAGCTAAACTTTTTTTCGTAAGCATATGTATTTTTTTTGCTGGATTATTCAGCCTGTTTTGGAAAAAGCATATTGACTTTGAAAAGCGTCTCAGTAGCATGCAAAGCAA
Organism: Crypturellus soui; assembly: GCA_032275445.1. Lineage (NCBI taxonomy): Eukaryota > Metazoa > Chordata > Aves > Tinamiformes > Tinamidae > Crypturellus > Crypturellus soui. The sequence goes on along the minus strand of JAUBNY010000656.1, from coordinate 112,147 downwards.
TGGAAAAAAGAGGAACCTGATTGTTTGCAGTGTTCATTTTAATTCTCTCATGGAGTGTGCGAGTGCTTGCTCTATGCTTAATTAGCTAGATGCGTGTTGCTGCGCTGACTGGAGCTCAAGGGCATTTTGGATTTGTGATTTTTTTTTTTTTACATGATTGTTGTTCTACTGCAGCTTGTTTTTTATTAAACAAAGGAGGAACTTCCCCAGAGATATTTCTTTTTTTAAACTATGGATAGACTTATGCCTAGTTGTTGTCTTTCTTGTTGCAAGTTTTTTTCATAATAAAAGATGTATATAGCTTTTATTTCAATGGGGAAATTTTAAATTAATTTAAAAGTTTTTTTTTTCTTCTTCCTTAAGGATACCATTATTAATTATAGTATTTCTGGAAGTCATTGTTCACAGTCAAAAACAGAGGATTTTTATTAGAAGTAGATTGCAATTTGTTTAGCTGCATTTACAAGCATTTTTTGTTTTGTTTTGTTTTTGGAGTATGCACTGGAAACATGTGTGTCCAATGACAAACATGCAAAATGTTTGCTCTGTTTGCTATGGAATGAAAGGAACGAAAATAAAGGACTTTTAAAAAAAAAAAAAATAGTTTTCTGTTACAGTGCTGATAAGCCCAATAATGTTGCAGAATTAAGGTCAGAGGTCGAAACAGTGGCCATGTTAAAGTCAATAAGGGTTTTATTTATTTCGATACTATTTAAGTTTTCACTCAGATGGTTAGGATGATTTGTCCATAATCTTAGTTTCTACCATCTGTGCATGTATGTATGTGTATGCGTTCTCTCAAACATTTGGACAAACTGGATGTCTTTTAGTCCATCAGGCATTTATCTTATCTTACCTTTGGTATTTATGAGACACCAAATAACCCTGATGTCTAGCTATAGGTTTTTATTGTATAAATTCAATAGTTTTATGTCTGTCGCTTGTATTTTAGCTGTGTAAATCAGTCCATTCTGTGTGAACTTTGGCCTCAGCTTCTCCAGTGCAGGTGCAGAAGGTGTGCAAACAGTCTGGAAACTGCTGATGAGTTGAACTTCAAAGCTTTTGATGTAGTGAGCCTAAAGACAACACTCTTGGGGCCTACAATCATCAGCCTTGCCCTTTTATGCTCCTCCATAATAAAAATAAATAACACACTGCAGCAAATTTCAGCACCTTAGAAAGTGAGAAAGGGCATTGTGTATGTGCATGGATAAACTGTGTTCATCGGTAATCTTTGTTTGAAAAGTTACATTTCATGTGAACAGGAGTAGATTAGCAATGGCTTCATGCTGAAAGAGATTAAAATCTAGATCCAGTTTGATATCCGAAGCTTCACAAACGTCTAGAAAAATTTAATTAAATAATGTTTCAAAGAAAAATTACGAATGGCAATTTGTTGTGTTGAACTTTGTTCTATCAATATTTGTGTGAGCTTGTGAAATATTATTGTTCTTGGAAACAAAGACTTTCAAGAGGTTATTTGTGAACATGAGTGTAAATGAATTTGGAGCTGAATACACGGTATTCTTCCTGGAAGGTCTGAGGATATTTGGACGCAGAAATGCTACCCGACTTAATGACCTAATTATATCAAGCAGTCATATGACTGAGACTTTAAAATGTGCAGATTTTACAATTAAAATCTAAAATACATGAAAAACTGTGAATTTTGAACAAACAGTTGTTTGAACAAGTTGTTTGAACAATTGTTTATGACAAGAATAGTATATATACTGCAATGGAGTACAGAATATAATGCATGGCCTTGCAAATTTCTCAAATATTTAATTTTAAATAAAAACAAACATAAATATTATGTTAGTTAAAATACTATTATGCCTTTTTTTTCTTAATTCATTTTGCTGTCCTGACTGAATATATTTCTGATTACCTCAATGAAAAGCTCTGAAAAGTGATGATTTTTATTATAGTGATCCAGTCTCAGCAGCCACAGGACCAGAAGCCCAGCTTTGAGACACCTGGCCCACTCTTACACTTTGTGTTATGCAGGCAGTGATTTCTTGTGCAGTTTCAGATCAGGCAGGTACAAAAAAATGAAGCATCGCTACAGCTTCATGCGTGTGGGGTGCTCAGAGCTCATATTCAGATGAGCCAGTTAAAAGCACAATAAATAATAAATACTAGAAAAGCAGTGAGCTATTTCAGCACGCTACCAGCGTAGCTGTGCCAAAGAAAAGGCATTGGGCTCAATGGATTATCTTGAGCCTTGAATTTGAGCCATGAGTCAGTGGCTTAAACATGCTGATTTATGCATTATCTGCAGCAGAGTGTAAGGTAAAAATCTGGGAGAGATTTTTATTCATGAGATGCTATAATTTCAGTTTCTGGTGTCTTGAGAATGTTGCTCAGACAACATTTTGCTCTTCGTATACACGAGCCCTAGTAGCAAATGTTGATGTAGTAGATTAGAAGTGCCTGTTAATAGTCCTTATTCCTCTGCACTGTTGCAGTCTATGAAGCATCTTTTTAGGCATCAGTATTCTCATTTATTCCAAGAAGCTGTTTTGCTGATTGCTTCTTCTGAGGAGATTGATAGACAAAGAGCAGCTTTATCTGCTGTGGCAGAATATGCCAAAGGGCAGAGCTTTGGTCCTTCATTTTATGGAAGTGGAACCTATTTTGCTGTCACTTAAGCTGCAGCTGTAGCAGTATGTCTCTCTGACTTCTGTGAAGTAACTTAACACATGTACACCCCATTAGTTTCAACCTGGTCTACAGAAATTTTGGCCTATTTTAATTAGATAAATATATATGTTTAAACTCTTTAAATGTGTGGGTGAGCATTCTGTTTTTAATTCAAGACTAATGCATATCTACTGTGCTTAAGACAATCATTCCTTATTGCCTGAGTGCAGACCTACCCGTCTGACTATAACTATTTCTCTGTCAGGCATCACTGCCTTTCCACATTTATCAGGAGACTATCAGTTCCATATCAGCTTCAAGCAAAGTAAACTAGTTAGCTGAAATAGAGATGAACGTGGCTCTGAGCAGATTTGTCAAATGCTTTTGGGGTGGTTTAGGGAGTCCTTGGGCCATGGTTCTTTTCATCGAAAAGTGTGCGTTAACATCCAGCTGATGGCTAGTGAAGAACCACCGATGGCTAGTGAAGAACCACCGATGGCACTAATGCATTCAAGTGGAAAAGCTCAATCCTTACTGAAAACACTTCATTTTCAAAGGGTCTTGAACTAGTTTGGGTATTCAGCTTATTAAAATAATGTAAATTAAGCCCCTGCAGTGTTCCTGTTTAACGAGTCGTACTCTACAGCTCTGTGTAGATTTTGCAGATAGTCACATTTTTAATAAGATAGAAGCATGGAGGCTGGTGTAATGTACCATGATTTCATTTTATGTAGGAACTATGGGTTTGGATAGTAAAGCTGAATTAAATTATAGGAAAAATAGTTCTGCAAAACAACCTAGTCTGGATGGGCTTTGCAATGGTGGACAAATGATGTAAAAGTCATGATAAATTTTGTCACATTTGGTTCTGGCACTTGTGAATGCATTAAGTAATAAATCTCAAACACAACTGAAAACTTTTTTCTTTACAGCAGATCTTAAATTCTGTCTCTAAGTGTTTATGAATGAATACTGCTCCTTAATGTGGGTGAGGCTGAAATCCTATTTGTTGGAGCCATCAAAGCAGTGCAGTGCTCTGACATTCTTTGTTTTACATCTGCTGACCTGGCTCCTGTGTGTGAGTTTTCCATCAGGATTCATTTTAGTTCTAAGAATATGGTCAAATGTAAACACTGAGGCAAGTTTTTAATGATTTAGGAATTCCAGGATGATTTTGATTATGGCAGTTAGAGGCCTTAGGTCTGACTTGCATTGGTTCTATACCCCAATAAGGATTTATACCTGTGTAAGTAATAACAGATTCTGACATTCTGACTGAATTAAGTTGTGTTCAAGCCTTTTAGGTGGAAAGTACTCCAAGATTGCCCTTACATTCTTAAATGCAATTGAGTGTTATATCCTAACAGTATTAATAGTTGGGGGGGGGGGAGGGGAGGAAAAAAGATGAAAACTTTATTCCTTTTGTAAAGATTCTGATAATTTACATATTTTTAAGAAATTTCTAGTCCAATGCTACAGAATGATGATAGTTTTTCTTGACTCTCTACATTCTCTTCTCTCCCTCACTCTATGCTGTAGCTAGGATTTAAATCTGATTAGAGTTAATGAAAGCATAGCTCTTTCTCCACTTTATTTACCTTGTTCTCACTCATTCCTTCTGAGGCTGACCAAATTGTTGAGAAATTTATATAGATCCTGGAGCACTCATAAAATTTTAAAATGCATGCCAGTGGTAGGTCATCCTCTTCAAGTTGATAAAATTGCTTGAAATATGCTATTTTTTCACAATCTAGATTCAATTTTTATTCCTTCTTTAACCGGACTATGGTAATTAATTTTGAAGGAGGAGATTTATTTTTTCATCATTTTTTCATCTCCTTTAAGTGTTTACTAAGTTCTCTTATTTTTTTTATTAGGAAGGGGTAAAGACTACTTGTTCAAATATTGCAGTGTCTCACAGTATCTTCTGTTTGCTACAAAAGAGAGGTCTTAAACTAATATGTGTACTGCTGAAGTTGTATGAGAACGCTCTGCAAATACGATTCTATTGCTTTTGGAAAAGTTTTATGTTTAAGTGATCCTTCAGTATAAGAGTCAGATCTTTTCTTTCCATCTTGGAAGCAATGTAACTTCTAAGAACATTTTTTAAGATGAGCTGCCTAGATGATGACCTGCCTTAGTTACAGAAAAAGACACTCTACAGAGTAACCTATCTCTAACCATATTTAACTACCATTTGGACCAAGACAAAATGAACACTGAACTTTGTTTTTCTATAAGGAATCATAGGTTTAAATATATTGACTTTCTACATTGAGTCTGTCAAACTTTGATCTAATATTGAAGTTTTCAAAAGCTGCGTGTGTTGCAAGATTTTGGCAATCTTGATCTTACAAGTTTAACTTAAACATTATTTCCATTTTGAAGTCTGTCATAGGGGTGCATGTCAAAAGAGTGTTTGGCTTTAGCGCTGATGACTTGGATAGTGGTATGCAGTACATAGCAGAATACTGGAAATAAAGAAAAATCCTGAAATGAATCCCTCCAGCTATGGGGCCAGTTGAGAGCAACACAGACAGGATGTAAAGTAAAACCAGTATTTCTGCCTTTGATCAAGCAGAGATTCCCCAACACTGCCCAGCAGGTGATTAGCACCTAAGTACATTCTCTTCTAAATGCAGCTGATTGTCCAAAGCCATCTACTTAGCACCCAAAAAGCAATCTTCAGTTGCTAAACTTCTGTTAGAGTTGTTTCAGATATTTTGCATTCATACGCCCTTGTGGCCAAGGCCAGTGGGATCCTGGCGTGCATCAGGAGGAGCGTTGCCAACAGGTTGAGGGAGGGGATCAAACCTCAGCTCTGGTGAGGCCGCACCTGGAGTTGGGCTCCCCAGTACAAGAAGGACATTGAGCTTCTGGAGAGGGTCCAGCGTAGAGCCACAATGATTAAGGGACGGAAGCATCTATCGTATGTTCAAAAGTTCCACAGGAACTTAAGGAAAAATTTCCTGACAGTGAGGGTGACAGCACTGGAACAGGCTGCCCAGAGAGGTTGTGGAGTCTCCTTCTCTGGAGATCTTCAAGACCTGCTTGGATGCAGCCCTGTGCCAACGGGGGTTGGACGAGATGACCTCTAGAGGTCCCTTCCAACCTTAGGCATTCTATGAGGAAAGACTAAGCGAGCTGGGCCTGTTTAACCTAGAGAAGAGGAGATTGAGAGGGAATCTTGTCAATATGTAAAAACACCTGAGAGGAGAATGTAAAGGGGATGGGGCCAAACTCTTCTCAGTGGTAGCCAGCGACTGAACAAGGAGATAAGGGGTACAAATTGAAACACAGGAAATTTAATCTCCATATGAGGAAGAACTTCTTTCCTGTGAGGGTGACAGAGCCCTGGAACAGACTGCCTAGAGATGTGGAGTCTCCTTCTCTGGAAATCTTCAAAACCTGCCTGGATGCCACCCTGTGCCACGTGCTCCAGGTGTTCCTGCTTGAGCAGGGGGGTTAGACTAGATCATCGCTAGAGGTCCCTTCTAACCTCAACTATTCTATGATACATGTTATGTGTTCGGATAAAAAATGCAACTAAATTATCCCAGAATATGGAAGCCTGTAAAGGCAGAATGACTTAGCACCTGAAGAAAATTTCTTTTATATATATTACATATTCACTTACATATATACAAAATGAGCTCTTTTCACAAGTAAATTATTATATATTTTTCAGCTGCATACATTTTATTTAGAAATTGGAGAAATTCATTAATACTCATCTGCCGGTTGCCTCATGAGAGCATCACGGTCCCGCAGTAGGGTGGGGTTTGCTTGTGCAGGCTTTTTTATATAAAAGCCATTCAAAAACAGACTTACCCAGCTGGAAGATCTGTAAACCACGGTCTGCATCAAATATAATGCATTTGGCATTTCACTTTGTTTATAGAAGTACAATGCTGGTTTTAGGAAATGTTGTCTCTTATGACGTCACCTGGTATTTTATTTATTAACTGCCAAATAATGTTTCTTTGAAGAAGAAAAGCACAGTACGGCAAACCAGCACAGTCCCAGTGAACTTACAGTGCTGTAGCTTACTAACACCGGTAAACTCTGTCTTTTTCCATTGACAACTTCAAGGACAAAATTTCCTACCGGAACTACAAAACCAGAGAACTATGCTCTTCTCATTTTCATTATTATAAATCACTTTTCCAGTACAAAGCAGAATATAATGACAGAAATGTAAATCTAAAGCACTTCTGCTGCATTTAGCTACTATTATCATCGAAAAGTCTTCTCAGATAGAGTCTTGTTAGTGAGTGGCCTCACTTGTGATGTCTGATAGAACATAATCTTAGAAAATACTTGTTCAAAGCTTGTTTTAGCAAAACATTTTTATATGGGCTGCAAGATGATCAAACCACCTCATCTTACCCATTAAGGCCCATCACACATTGTCATTCAGATCAGTTGATTTCAGAAAATGAAACTCAGTAAGTAAACTGATTAAGTAAGCTGTTTTTTCATAGCTTTATTATCTGAGATCAAATATATGCATGCTGTGCAGCTTTTACTAGGATCCTGCTAGCCATAGGTAACTAGTGTATTTCTGCTATTACCCAAGAACTGCACTCTCTTTTTTTTTTTCCAACATAATCACTGAATTTTTGAAGCACATCTGTATTGCCAGATTCTAAAAGAACATGAAAAAAAAGAAATCTTAGTCCAAATTAATGCAAATACATGTGGCCAGAGATAAAATGTTCACGTGATGTAATAGAAGAGCAAAACACCCCCAAACTTTAAAAGCTGTACCAGATACTGTCTTTGGAGCTTTTTGCAAGACTGCACTGTGCTTACTGTAATTTATAGCAGGTTCAGTATTGATATGATTGATATGCATTTTCAGCAAGCTTCATCTTAAGAGAAAGTAATACTGTTCATCAACCAGACACCTTTCCTTAGAAAAAAATAGTAGTGTGAATCCTCTAAACTTGCAGGAATGGTATTTGACAAATTAATACAAATTAATGGAATTAGACTGTTAAAAATGTTATTTACTTCTTTGCTTATTGTTTTATTCTACATTTTTTCCACAAAGAGAAGGTAGAGAGAGTATAGAGTTTGCAAGAACCTAATATTCTCTTGGCAAACATTTTGAAGATTAATGATCAGGTAGTCCCAACACTGTTGTTTTTAAATGGTGACAGATGAATAAAGGCTTTGTAGCAAGGAGAAAACAGGTGCTGAGATGCAGAATGATTTATTCTGTGTATTTTGAGGGTTTTTAATAGCCGAAAAGCTGCTTTCTTGCTCAGTGACTAGCTGTGTGCTGCTTTGTGCTGTCAGTTAAAGACCCTCTTGCTTGTGACATACTGCTAAAAGTCCTTCTAAGATGCAGCTTAACAAAGCATCATCCAGGACCCTGATCCTTGTGCTTGATGTGAGAGAATGACTGCCAATCACGCGGGACCATAAGCAGATAGGCACTACCCTGACTGCCCTCCGGGTAAATTCTTGTTTGCATTTCCTTTACAAAAAGCCTGCGGTTGTTATTACACCTGCTGGTGTTCAGTGTCACTGACCTCTTGCCTAATGTACAATCAGGTGCTCTTTTTTAACAGGCAAACTGGCATTCAGCCCACTTAAATTAGGTTCATTTGTCATGTACTCCTATCTGCCAGCAAGCAAACTAGGGAAAAAGAGGTCAAAGTAGGGATTTTTCAAATGTAAATGTTTCCTGGAAACTGCTGTTGAAACTTAGACATGTCATTCAGAAGGCATGTTACTGCCTGCCTGCTTTCTTAAAAACTAATTGCCCAAAGATTTACTTTTCTGTAAGTATTTGCAACAATTTTGTGTGAAGTTGTTATGTATGTATTTTTACTGCCAAATATTGTTGCAAGCAATAAATGAATAACTGGGCTATATTAAAAGCATATTTTGTCCAGCTGCTGCTTTGAAATACTGGATTAAAATGGAAAAGTTAATTTAAAATCTTTTACGGGAAGTAGGATCACGCAAAAGACTGGTTGCATTGGCAAGTATCTTGTTGCAATTAGTGCTTTCATGTATGGGATGTATACAAATATATAATGTTGCATTCTGTCAATTATTTCATTTTGTCTCCTTTATTATATTTTATTTATTTATTTATTTATTTATTGGCTGGTTTAATCACACGGCACTCATATGAGTAACTTAATGAATTGTTGGTTCTGGTAGGAGGCCATTTTACTTCAAAAGTTTTGTGGTAATTAACTTCCTGAAGAATTGTGTGGACTCAGTCCAGTTACTAAATATGTGAATGTCTGTAGCAATACTATGGATTTGTTTAAATTAAAGAACCTGGAATTAAGATTATTGCAGCAAGATGTAGCGATTCACAGTAAAAGGCATGGAACATAGTGAGGTGGGGACAAGAAGCTTTATTAAAGAACTGTGTTTAGCTGTGCTAAACTCCAAGCGGTAATAATATTGGTTCTGCTCTCGCATTTCCGCTGTCTCTAAAAAGGAGAAAATAAAGTTTCAGACTGGTGATAATCACTCAGGAGGAGATTGGCTATGAAATGGGGAAGTGACTTTCTGAATATGAAGACTTACATTAAAAAAAGTTCTTCGAACTTGTGAGTATTGTGTGTGATTGAGAGAGACTCCCTGGCTGTGTGCAGGTGCGGTTAGAGAGGAAGAGCTCTAGCTTTAGCATGAGAATGGGAAGGCTGAATGTGTGAGATAATGGAGTGAAAAACTGAATGACAAAATAAGTGATTTGGTTATACCCAGTGAAAGTGAAAAGTAAATTATACGCTAAGAGCTAATTCTACAGTTAGAATTAGGACATGGAGGTAACAGCAAAAGAGATGTAAAAATGGCCTTGTTTCTTTACTCTCTTTGACTTATCCTTTGGTTGATCTTTTCCATCATTTCTTTGAAGTTCTGTAAGTCTTTCTTGTTTCCACAAATCTCTGGGCAGTCCCACCTGTGAATGCCATTTATTTACTATGTCTTTGCTCCTAGTTCATAATCTTCATTCTCATTTCAACTCTATTCCCCTCTGAGGTATCTTAATTATCTGTAAGTATGAGTAAATATGGCTAAAACTAGTAATTTGTTTTTATGTTTCTTGCTTTCATGATCTCTGTAGAGAATACCAGTACATGACCTTCCTAACAGTATCTGCTAATTAGTGTTTAGATTCCCCAAGTAGCAAAAGTGTCATAAGCTGTAGCTTAATTGTGCAGGAAAGTAGAAGGAGCAGCAGCCCAGCTGACAGCTGAAATCCCAAGGCAAGCTGCAAGAAGGTGAGGTCAAGGACAGAAAGGAGGTCCGGGTTTTATTTTCACCCTTGTTGTAGCTGTGATCTGCTAGAGCAGCTTTTGTTTTTGTGGCATTGACTTTAAACTGTGAATGTGCAAATCCATTTAGATAATTAGCTTCAAGCTTACAAAATAGTACACAATTCTTATATGCATGGTCCAAGGTAATAGCTAATGCATATAATCCATGTCTGTCGCTCTAGATGGGACATCCGTTTGTACTGCAAAAGAAATTGTCTGGGATTTAATATGGATGGGAATCAAGTCAAGGATTTCAGTTGGGAAAGTTTTGAGTAACAATTTGTTAATATTGAGTGCACACTGGAAATTTGTTCCTATTATATCAGGAATGACTGCAAGAGTTGTAGTTTGTGGTGGAGGAAGAATTTTGGATCTTGATTGCCAATTTGGAAGGCCACTGCTGAAGGCAATCCTCTCAAAACACTTGTTCTCACTTCAGCTGTTTCTGGCAAATGTGGACTTCTATTGTACAGGATAGCTTGTATGATATCAAAAACAGGACAAAAATTTGGAAACAAGGAGAGCATTTGGCATTTATTGGTCTGTAGGGTGTGCACATAGATTACTAAAGCTTGTGAGGTGAATGTCTATGTACTCTACAGACAATAGTCAAATGCTTTGCAGATTTAGGAGAAAGAATTCCATTTTTCAAAAAAGGCCAAGAAAATCTTACCATAAAACAGAAATGGGGAATGATATAATATCATTATATTAGGATTACATTTTCAAATCTGTTCATGCACTATTTTCTAAATAAAAAGCCCGGTATGGACAAGTTGATTGAAACAGTGAATCAAATGCAAATCAAGCATCACCAAAACTTTGTGCACAATGTGTACAATGTTTGTTTTCTATGTTGTATTTGAAATTGTTTTCCACAATTTAGTGTGACTCAGTGCATTTACATTTATTATCACTTCGTCTTACAAACTGTCAATGTGGATTACATGCTTAGAGATTTAAAGAAATCTTATACTCTCGATAGCTACATTTTCTTCATTTAAAATGTAACAAATTCCCTTTTCTGGAGATCTTCTTAAAAATGTGCACTGTTTGCATTGCTGTGATATAAGAGATTTTTCATGGTAAAGAATATGGCAGAAATGCCAGGATGCCATCAAAGAATTCCCAGTGCTGGTTTTGATTCACCAGATTTAAGCGTTCTTTATGTCAGGACAGAAATCAGACTTACCAGATCCCAAATCAGGAGTGTTTTCCCAGGGATTTGCCACTGGTAGTAGAAAGACGCTCTGTTGCCCAGAAGCATTAAAAGTATAAACTCAGCTATTTTGGTTTTGTGGTTAGGACAGTGCTGTTTACTGAGTTTCCAGGTAGGAATCTGAGTGGATTATCTAACACTCCATAAATTACTCTTTGGCCATAGGTGAAAAAAAAAAAAAAAAGAATGCTTAGAGTATCATCATTAGAAATTATTCAACTAGTCAATCTGCTTATTTAGAACAGTATTAGAACAATATTATAAAAAAGGAGATGACTTCAGTTGTAATTTCCTTTTTATATGGAAACATATTTTATCATTCTTATTTATTCGCATCAATTTCAAGAAAAACTCACAGTTTGCCTTAGTATGTGCATCACATTTTGAAGGTTTATTTTTTCTATAGGCAAGTATACTCTGAATCTGAAAAAGTGCAGCTTGGAATAAGGATTTCCCAATAATTTTAGATTCTGAGTGCTTGAAAATCAGAGACTGAAACATAAATATATCAGTGTTTGGGGCAGAAAGAATAAATGACATGGTTCTAAGTTTAGTAAGATTTTATTTTATCCATCTGACAAATTCAGGGAAGTCTTAATCTAAATGCCTTTGGTCAATGGGCTTGACGTTCTTGCCAGGGTCAGAGATTGGAGTAGTTGTGCCAAAGCTTTTTATTTATCCCTATTTGCCCACACAGTTACTGGAAACTTTCAGAGTTAATCATTCCAATCACTCATACCTGAACTGAACCCACATGAATGTAAATCCATTGGCATTTCCCCATCCCATTTAATTTTCATAATTAGCTATTTGATTTGTGTCTTTTTTGCAGGCATAATCAAATAATTTTTATCATTTTGTGGGACTAGGTTGACCAGCAGCACCCAAAAATCTCAGACTGTGTAAAAGTAGGAAGAGGATATAAAAGATCTGGTCAGAAGTCGGGCCTCAGTTTGCTGTTCCCGTACAGTTTGAGCAGAACAAGTTTGCTGGCGTACGTGTCCATGAATGTCTCTTTAACTAGCTGTGTGGTATGAGGGCCAGCACGATGAGGTAGCGCATGCCAGCTTTCCTTCCCAAAGGATCTAGTTGTTCATATTGGCAGGAAGTTTTACTTACCAAAGTGGTTAGCAACTGGCAAAGTGAGCACATCCAGGTCTGAAGTATTCCTTACACACAGTTTTTCATGGGAATTTCTGATGTTAACAAAGGTACAGTATGCAGTATGCTTAATATTCTGTTTTATTTATCAAGGCAAAGTAACAACTGTATACAGTAAAAGTTATTTTAGGTTGAAGGTCAGTATGTTGGTCCTTGTGGTTTGTTGTTTAAATCTTCAGAGATTTTGCATATTAGCAGCTATTTCCTGGAAGCAATAGGAATGATGTGAATTCCTAGAAGGATTTTCACTTTTCATTTTCCCTATCTTCCTTTTAGAGGAGAATGATACTTGCCCTCCTAGAATTAGTTCTCTCTATTGTAATCTTTAATATTTATATTACTTTTAAAGACCCTCATGTGCTGCATGTATTAAATAAGAACACCAAACTCACTGCTAGAAAAACTGAATAAAATTAGAGCATTTGGAAAGTTTCATGTTTACAGAATTGTTATTTTCTTCTCGTTTCACATCACCACATCTCCTTGCACTACATACATAGCTGGAGAAGGTCTGTGTTACACTTTTTCTTTCATGGAGATGATGTCTTAATGCACTCTCCTGTGGTGAACGTGATTCTTTTTCACTGCTGCATTCTGTTTAGAGTATAATTTTTATCTAAATTGCATTAGTAGATAAGTCCACTGCATACAAGAATAGTTTTTTCCCATATAATTAATTGAATGATAAGACTAGTTCCTATTTAAAAAACTATTGTAAGCTTATCTAACCCCCAAGGAACACAACTATCAGTGTAAAGGTAGCAGAAATAGTTTATTTTAAAAATCACTTGTTAATATTATTGTTGTCAATATTAAGGTGCACAATGGTTTGTTTTAAAAGTTTTTGCTGGGACAATACAGTATTTAGTAATTTGAGATGACTACAAGAGCCCGGCCGTTGAAGGAATGTCTGTGCGGAGGAGATCAAGGTGCATCACCTGGAGCATGAGGCCTGGCTTTGGCTCAGAGCTGCCACTCAGAAAGGGGAGCAGATGACTTTGAAAGAGCATTACTGCTAAATCCATCCTTTCGCCTCAGTTACAAGCTTTCTTGTATGTGAAGTTCAACTGCAGATGAGTTATTTCCACAATAAGACTCCTGTGTTAGCAGGTTTTGAGACTTGCTATGTGTTTTGCTATGACATTTTTTCAGTAGGATGACAGCAGTTGTTCTTTGATTGAAACATGAAGAAAGATGTGCTGGAGTCAGATAAGCATCACTTCTAAAGCAGCTTTACCTCCCAATTTGCTGCTCTTTGTAATATGACTGGTAATAGGAATGCTGAAATTGATCTTTCTACTCAAACTTGTGTGAATTATAGTCTTGCAAGATATGTGTAAAGCTATCTAAAGAATTCTTTTATATATATATCTCTGCTTCTTTAGTCAAAATGGAGACATTGTAAACTAAAAGGCACAGAGTAGGAAGACACTTGTCAATAGTTCTTTGCGTTTCTTCTTGTCATCCCTTAAGATTCTGATTTGCTGATTTGTGTTTTTAGGGCCTATTAGTTTTTTTTTTTTTTTTAATCTGAAGTGATTTCTGACTGGACAGCAGTAGTTTCTTTTATCTTCCTTTCCAAAGCTGCACTTTAGAAATGTGCAGCCCCAGATTAATCCCCAAATACCTTGGTTCAGCTTTCACAGTTGCTGCCACGTAGGCCTTCTTTCACAGACCTTTTAGACTTCCTAGTGGTTATAATTAACAATTACTTACAGCAGGTCTGAAAGGGAATGAAAAGGTAAGCTTTATCGATACAAAATATTGAAGAAAATAATCAACATGAAAATTTATATGAATCTCTCTATTTCTTAATTTTTAAATTTGATGGAGAAATAATCTGTTTTGGCAGATAGTGAAGATATTCAGAATTTTAAGTAGGGCTAAGGAAATGCAAGGATCTGTTTTCTTCCAGTTCTGATCTTTTTGGTTAGGTGCAATGATGAATAGTATAATTTTAAAAGTTTTAATGTCCTCTTAAATCCATTGCATACTATTAAATTGCATTCAGAATGAATGGGATCTGATGAGAATATTAGCAAACAAATCAGATGAGAAATACTAGTTCCCCAGCTTTCAAGTGATTTTTAAGAATGTGTGTGATTGCTAAATTTTATATCCAGGGAACTGAGCTGGTAAGCTTTTCAATTCACTTCTAGTGTGGATTTTGACTGTTACTCAGTTTCAGTTCAACAAACAGTGAAAATATTTTCCTTAATAATCTATTCCTATTCTTTTATTGTATTTAAAAGTATAAATACTGGTGTTTTTAATATCAATACCATATAAATGCTATTTTATAGCACACTCAAATATACATTTTCAGTCATTTATAAGAGCTGTTTTATGCATCTCTATGAACTACTGGTATTGTTGCAAAGATTAGCTGCTGCCTATGGATATACCCATACCTTTGTCCACAGTTCAGGTTTAGCCCTCGGGGTCACTAGCTAATACATTTGCTGTAGTCAGGGGAAAAGATTATTATCAGGACTAAATCTTTGAACAAGACATGTTTCTTCTTCAGTTAATAACAGCCAAATCAAAATCTTAGATTACACTTCTCTTCTGGAATGATAGTTGTATAAACTTTATATACTATGTTACTGAACAGACAGTCTTCTAAAAGAGTATGGGCAGTCTTTTATACATTAAACATACGACATTAGACTGCTCCTGGGAGGTGGTTAAATATAAATTTGATTTACTGAAATGCAGAATTGTATTATTTCAGTTGATTGAGTTAATGTTATAATTTTATGGGGTTCATCTATAATTTATTTGGAGGATCTTTCTGGAATGCAAATGACCGCTAATTAAATTCAGAGGTAAAAAGTTTGTGCTTAATCACGACTAGTTTTTTTTTTCCCCTAGAAAGAAACAATAATGGAGAGAATCTTAAGTAATTTTAAGAAAAACACATATATTTGTCTAACTCTGTGAAGGTGCTGATTAAGTGCACAATAGGTAAAAATTCTGCCCAGAAAACTGGTAGTTCACATTCCTGAAAATACATCTTAACAGAAAATTATGTTTCCCATTTCCCTTGTTGTTGACTTCTGTCTGCCATTGCACGGTTAGAGAGACCTTTCTTGGTCATGGTGCTCCACACAAAGGAGGTCTGTTGACTCATATGAGTAGAAGTAACAGTAGTAATAGCAGTTAATTATAGTAATAATTCCACTAATAATAGTGATAGGATAAATTTGCCATCTGTAAAGATACTTCTAGTAACATTCTAAGCTAAGAGTTACTTTCTGTTTTGGTGAGTGAGAGTGGTTTGTATTGGGAATGTACCCAAGTGTGACACTTTGAAGAAACATTTATGTGGCCAGCTGCCACAGAGTTATTACAAATCTGAAGAAAGCATTCCATTGGAAACTGGGAAAATTCCAGGAAAACTGGAAAAAATTGTCAAACTGTCAAAATATAAATGTATTCTTCCTAAAATTAGAGAAAAATTCTCCTCCACTAGGGAGTTTTGTTTTATCTAATAATGTCAACAAATTATTCTTCCCCAGCGCATCTAACATTAATTTTTCATCAGAGGTGTAGAACTGCCTTCACTTGAACCTTGTTTCCTTACTCAGACCTAGTGCTGACCTCCCTGGCTCTTCCTTCTGTTTGCTTCTGAGAATGGGAGCCTGCATTACCTTGGTGACTGCCTACCATGCAGAGGTTTTTGAAAGAATGAGAATAAGGAGAAAATCAGACCCATGTTAGTGCGAGAATCTTGGGAAAGAAAAGGTTGAGTGAAACATCATGGGATTGTTCTGGGAATGCGAGAAGTTTAGAATATATTTAAAGAACAAATTGTGCTTTGTTTAAAATCTCACAAAATCGTAATAAGTCTTCAGTACTTCTCTGAAAACAAATGGCTCTGTGTCAGCACCAACTAGTTAGCCAACCCAGATGAAAAGCAATTAGAGCGTCACTGATTTGAAGAGAATTTTGGATTCTCTTCTTCATTGTTTTTAAGAAAATGCTGAAGTATTTTGGCATGGCTACACTCACTGTATCCATTATCACTCTTTCTCTCTTCTTGTATGTTAGTGAATGTAAACGAAGACATTTTTAGCCTCCCTGGTTTTCATTCAGATTTTCAAACAAAGCGGTAGTGACTAAAACAGCTCTATCAGCCTCTCAAGGAGGCCAATTTAAGCTTTGGCAACTTGTCATACACATAAAATTACTATTTATTTATTTACTGGGAGGAAGGTGAGAAGAGGCAAGTTCTTATTTCTGTAGTTTTCTTTAATAAAATAAAAGCTCTTCTAGCTTGAAACCTTATGGAATTCTTAAAGAGTAAGTCATTCTTGTTTACATTTCAAATATAATTGAATATTGCGAACTAGCAGCATTGAAAGGAGATTGCTAATTTGAGTACTCAAGGTGGAAAAGAATCTTTTGGCATTTAATTGTTTTGTGTTTATATCTCAGGGAAGACAATTCTTATGTTTTGATTGTGTATTTTCGTCTAAAAAATAATTTACATTACTCTTAATAATTAGCATTTGTCTTTCTTTGAGACAATATTTGGTTTTAAAGATGAAACCCCCCTTTTAATTTTGTGTATGGAGTTTTAACTCGTAAAAATATTAAGTTTGTGCCCTGCTTTGTTGCAGGGTGTGATTCAAATCCAGAAGACTCTGCTTTCAAGTGCTCAGATGCAGTTGTGATTGAGTAGCTTTTTCTGATGGGGTTCCAATTCATAGGGATAAAGTGATCTGAATTTCTGAAAATGCTTTGCGAAATTTACACATCTGAATCCAACCCACCAACTGCATATGTTGATTTAAAGCAAAAATCATTTTGTCCTACTATGAATAGGAAAGATAATGCCTTAGTTTGTCCTTGGCTGTTAGTTTTCCTGCTATAAAAAGTAATGGTATTTTTTTTTGTTTTGCTTGGAAGCCCTGGTTTCTATTTGCTTTTTCCCTATTATTACTGTTACTGTTCTTTTTTGAAAGCACAATTATAACATTTCCATAGCGTCAGACATCTATTCACAAAGATATGTAGCTATGTACTTTTTCATTAAAAGATAGTGAGTGTTCCAAATATTTAATTCACTCTATATATTCAAATGTGTCTGAGTATTCAGCTACAGAAGTTGCAGGAATTCAAAATGCATATTTTAAAGTTAGTAGGATCATCTGTGATCTTCATCTTCTAGCATAATTTTTAAGCCGTATGGTGCTTCCTTTGAAACTCAAATCAGGGATTTTTGATGATCTAACAAAGTGCACAGTATGGAGGAGGGACTGATAAAAGGCTTAGAAGCAGATGTGAGTCGGAATGCAAGTAGTCTTATGTATCATGGATAAGCTATTAACAGGGATCCTTTGAGGAAGGTAATACGCTGTTGATTTTAAAGGTTAGCAATAGCATCCTGTTGGATATTACACTTCTAGGAATTGATATAACTGCAAAAACTGTGCAGACTGTGAACTCATTCCTATTCTTCTGGCATTAGTAGCATGTCTTGAAGCATTACATGACCTGCCGTTTCCGAGGTGACCTCTGCCATTGGTCGGTAGGTTGTTCTGATAGCATCAATCCTAATGAAACAGGAGCTGACATGTGAGTAAGTCCTGTGGAGAAAGGAAAGATGCTTACTATATACTTTTCCATGCTGCCTAACATAATGATTTCAAACATTCACTCTAGGTGAGGTGAACAAATGCAGTTTTTTTATTCCAGTTTATTTTCTAGCTTCTTATTAGAACACTTACTAGTTTTTATGTAATTTTCAGTGTTAGTGCTTAAAAATGATTCTATAATGCAGGTAAGTCCTGACCTTTCATGCATTTTCTCCTTACCTACTTATTCTGTCATGTTAAATGACATGACATTGATTTAGACTATTGATTTATCTTTTGTTCCAACATATTGCTTTATCCTTTCTGAACTAATTATGATATTACTACTTGGGGAGAGGAAGGAACAGAAAAAAGTTAGACTGTTTGCTGTCCTAATAATGGTCTCACTATTTTCAACTTGCATTCAGATTGTCATGTTTATCTGGGGAGAAAATGTAAGGAAGAGAGGGTAACTCTTAATTTCATAACTAATTCAGATAGTAATTTTCTTGATATTCTGTCTAACTTAAAAATCTCCATTGTATTTTTGGCTGGAGTCAGTATGTTTTAATTTTTTTTCTGCAGTATTTAGTCCTAGTTTTATTTAACTTTTGTTGATTTTACTCAAAATAAGGTGTGGCTTGAAGTCTCTTGGTTCAAATATATACGTCATTTAAAGAGTAGATAGATACCCTTCTGGATGGCAAACTACTATCATGTGTCCTTATAATATTTCTGAAGATGATTTATCAGTCAGTAATTAGTGAGAATTGGCTCGTATTTATTTTCTAGTCTAGAAGTTTTCTTAGAAGTTTTTTTTAGTTCTAAAATAGTAATCCCCGTTAGTTCCTATAGGGAGATAAGGCAGAGATCTCTGCTTCCCAGGAAGCAGTGTTTGAAGTAGGCAGGCTTTCCTTCTGCAGCACGGTAAAGAGCAAAATGTCACTGGAAAGAATAAGACATCATGAAAATATGTTTTTCCTTACTAGATGCTTTACATATTTTTCTTGGATACACTTGCTTTTTAGTGTTTAAAGATATGGTTGGTCACCCTCCTTCATATGGAATTTTTGCTAGCTCACATTTAAAATAATTTATTAATTGGTATCTGGATCCTTCATTTAAAGTTGTTGTGGAAGTAGATGGTTCTTGTGCTGTCAGTATTACTAGTTGGACATATGCTCAGTATTACAAGTGTGTGAAGATGACTGATGTTTCAGATATACCCCTGATGATTTAAAAGAACAAATTAATACAAGTGAGAAAGAAAAAAAAAAAAATGGACCTGTTTTGGTATCTTGTTTTAGTAGCTTTTAACTGGGAAACTAAGAGAAGTTTCTGATGTTGAATGAATCACTCTTCCTTCTAATGACAGATCAGGAAGATGATTTAATCTTACAGAGAAAGCAAATGTTCTACTGACAGGTTCACATGTGAACAGATTAGACATCCATTCCTAAGACATTTTTATCCTACTGATTCATTCTCTCGGAAGAATGTAGGCTTTCACTTATCTTAGAAGTGATTTGAAGTTGGTTGTTGAGATTCCATCTTGTATCTGAAACTTAATTGGGATTATGTTACCTGAGAGTGACAATTTTTAATAGGTATGGTTCAAGTTGTGCTACAGAAAATGAGTAACCAGGTCCTAATGGAAGGAACTAACATATATACACATATGTAGTAAGCAGCTGTAAGGCAAACCTGAAGATAATGTATCTGAAGAAAGAGTTTATACAAAAAAGTAATATTAAAAAATACTGCTAGTTTATATCCTTTAGAGAATAGGCAGCTGTATATAAACCATCCTCATACCTGGAGCACTTCACAACTCCAATTCCAAGCAGCAACTGAGATCATTTGTTATGTTTGCATATTTTTGATGGACAAAAGGGAATAAATACTTTGGGATCCAAACTTAGCTAATGCTCAGTATTGCTGTGAAGCCTAGTACCATCTTGATACATTTCAGGCTTAACTCAACTTTTTTTTATAAAACTTGGAAATGCAGATACTGTTTAAATTTTCCACTGTATTTTATCATGTATAGACTTTTACTTAAGGTGACACTCTTTCCTGAAGCAGTGCTATCTTCAAAGTTAGATCAGATTGCTTTGACTCTTGTCAGCACTGAGATACTGTTATCCAGACCTCAGAGGACATGGCCAGTAGAATGTATGGCAATGCTATACAGACAGGTAGTTGTGAAATAAAAATAGCTTGTGTATGTATCTGTGTATGTCTGCATTTCATACGAAAAAAGGATGAAGCAGGAACGTTGTGGAGGTGAGAGTAAATTGACAGATATAACCAAAAGATCCTTGCCGACATGATAAAATACTGTGAAGGATATTTCTGCTCTTGCCTTGCCTACTGGCTGCACGGTCTTTTTTGCCAGAATTAGTACTCATGCTCAGTTTACAGATCAAACTGACCACTAACTTTTACCAGGAAAGATAATCATGATTGCTTTGTTGAATTCCGTGAGCTTTTCCAGCTCACCACTTAGCCAAATGAATAGTAATGCTGACAAAAAGCAGCTGATGAGACTGGTGTGGCTGCAACTGGGAGTTGAGAGGGGGCTGTCGGAAGGCAGGATGTCCCCTTTTAGCAGCAAAGCAGATAGACTTCAGCCAACTGTAAGATGATATCCATTGGCACTGACTGGAGTATTCATAGTTGCTACATATTTATGCTGCTTTGCACTTTGAATTCTAATATGTTCAACCGGTATGGTCTTCTTTTTTCTTTTGAATAGTTAAGTTCACTAAAGCAGGGTATTTGCATTTCACCTACATAACCAGTTCTTTAGCAGTCAAATACAAATTCATCCTGTAACATCTTTACAGATTCGGCATGACAAAAATGGAGTTTCTCTCATCATTGCAGGCCATAAATGATACAGGTTATTCTTTCTTCTGATAGATTTCAGATGTCCTTTCTTATATACAGCACTTGACAAATAATTTCTGACCAGAAGGTGAACTTCTGTAACAAAGTGCCCATTCACTAGACATGATATTTCCTGGATATCAAAAGGGTATCTGCAATAGTGTTTATCAATGAAAAGGTAAGATTTACCTAGAAACATACTAAAATATTTTAATACATTTAAACATTTTAAATACATTAGTTATGCATACAACTAGATTAGCATCGGTTTTACATATACATTCTTTCTAACACCTACAAAAGTGAAATTGCTGGTGTTCTCCATCTTTTGGACCTAAATAATCATAAATATGTGCAGGCTTTTCAGTGAAAGCTGAGCAACAGAAGGAGTGAAGTCAAAATTGATGGAAATATAATTAGTTCTACCTAATAGGCCAATACCAATTGGAGAAAAGAGGAATATAAAATAAAAATATACGAAGAAGTGACAGCGTTTGGTCCGCTGTAATTTGCATACTTTAACTTCAACTTTAAAGCCTAGCTCCTCCAGTTCTCAGTAAAACTAAGAAGAGTCCTTAGAAACTCCGTAGTTTGCCCTGGCAATCATAGTGTGGAAGACAAAATGATTTCTGAGATGATGCAAGCTGAACAGCATTTCCTTATGACACTAAAGTTTATAGGTCTCACAAATAATAGAAAGTCTTCTGAAGTAAAACATGTTTTGCCCAGATTTCTTTATGAGTGTGATTCTTTCCTGCAAGGGTGACAATAAAATTTATTCAGATTTTAAAAGATTAAAAGGAGGCTTGGAAGTTACAGTTTATAAGGAGGGTCTCAAAGAGTAAGCTTCACGCTTAACTCATGGCATTTGGGAAATCTGTAAATGTGGAGTTTGCGTCATACTGCACCAGGAGATCTTGCAAGAAAATAGCCAAACTAATTGCCTGAAGTGTTTTGATTGAAGCCTGGTCTGTTTATTAATGAAACCCTGCTTCGTGCTTATATTTAAATCATGTATGCATGCTGCATGTATAATGAACAATATTTTTTAATGAGGACTGATGCAGAGAAAAAAGTCTTTCAAGAAATAAATTGCAGTAAGAAGGGTCTACAGAAAGTAGCAGACTTTCTCCATAATATATTGGCGCCAGGAGCATTAAAAGGGAAATTTTGTAAAGAGGCATCAGTTGCCATCAAGAAAAGTTGAAGATATGCAAGTATATAAGTTTTAACTATCTATGGATTTAAGCGTGTGTACAACCGTATCGAATGTCCTTTCAGTGCACAAACCATGTTCTATATGGCAGTATATATTTTTCAATTCTTTCTTTGATATTTCAGCTTTCCTTTTGCATTATTAAGTTTTCTGTAATATTTTCAACATAAAATCAATCCATGTCTACCTTGTAAATACTTACTTGTGATTGGTGGCTGTTAAGTCTAGATCAAGTCCAGTTTGGAATGGATTAAACATTTTACCCTTAAAATATCTGTTATACCATTTGATTCTCCTCGATACTTATACACTCACCTCTACTGAGTGTGAGAATAAATCTTTTCTTCATTGTTTCAGAACATAGTAAGAGCACAAGAATATCTTAAGTAGTGTAAGTGGTTTAAATCATAATATTGAGGGATAGAAGTGGGGAAAAACTTTCAGGAATGTGTGTGTTAAAATGGGGTGGAAGAGGGTATTCACTGACCTTCTCTTTCACATATTTATCTAGAAGTACCATCAGCATAAATTCTATTTCACTGTAGCACATGGTCAAAAATTAAATGCCTCTTCCTTTTTTGCCTCTATTTTCCTGTGCCCCTCTAAATCTTGCTATTCCACCAAAGTTTAATTACACCAAAGTTTACTTGTTACACTATTTCAATATTTGGGTGTGTTGTGTGGGAAAAATTGCAAATTTGATTTAATCTGCTGTAGGTTCCTCATCCTCCTCAGCCAATATGCTCATTAAAAATGTCCCATTTTGCATATATGTGCCAGTGCATGTGCCTACATAAATACCATATTTCATGTTGTCATCTTCTCATGAGAGATGTGTCTAAGTGTAACATCACTTTGATCCCTAAGTTTTCAGTTGCTGCCCCTACACAACTATGGCAAAAGTTCACAGTAAAAAAACTTTATGTTTAGTTTGATAGTAACATCCAGAAAATGAAATAAATCTACAAATATGTGACTCTCATGTTTCCTTAGAGTGCTCTGCCTGTAGGGATGTAAGAAGCCATAATAACTCTTGGTTCTGTGATTTGTGGACCCTTACTCAGCAAGGCTGTCACAATTAGCACATTTAAAAAATTGAAGTCTATTAATGATTAAAATTGAGGTTGCTACTTCTTTGGTAGGACTTCATTTTTTGCAAGACACTGTTCAGGCAAGTTCCGGGTATTGGTGCAGTTTGGTTGGGTAGCTTTTACTTTCACAAGGATGAAGGGAATATATTTCCCATGTCTAAAGGAGAGATGTCACTCACACCTGCTCCTTTTAGCAGAAGGAATCTGATCATTCCCTCAGTCACATAAGTTTCTGAAAAGGCACAGATTACTTGGAGATGACAGTAAATAAGCTGATGAGTTATTTCATTATACTCTTATAGTATTAGTTATTATTTTATATTACTGCAAAGGGTGTGTGCTTTAATTGGTTTATTTCTATACTATTAGCACTTGCCTTTCTTTAATTTAATTTTACCAGTGGCAATCAAGTTAGAAAAATAAATAAATGGAAAAGAGGATGACTGCCAAGATAGGTCAAGTTGTAGGCCTTCTCGTCTCCATCTGTGTCACTTAAAAAAAAAAAACTGGAAAGACATTACAGTCTATTAGGTTAACAGCATAAATGTTTATTTAAAGAATAGTTTTTTTAAAAGCTTGTCACTGACCCAGTGTGATAAATAATAAAGGCTGGATTAATTTAAAAACTGTATCCAGCCATGAAGCCATAGGTCATAAGAAGTTTATGTGAAGAATGCAAAGCCTTAGTCTCGGGCACTTGTGCTGCAGAGCTTGTGAGCTGCTGGATCAGGCTCTTAAAAGTTTTGACTGGATTTTGTCATATACACAATTGAGGAGTGCTTCAAAAGCACTAACATTAGCACTTTAGTTGGGATTAAGTGTTGCATGTGCCAAACTGCCTTCCTGTTTTCAACATTTTTCCTGACTTGATTTGGCAGCAGGGCGATATGCCGCTAATTGAATAGCCAGCTCTACCCAGCGGTGGTGAAGTCAGGGGAAAGGAGTGGCTGGCCTTACTTTACAGTGTGCCGTGTAGTAAGGCTAACCAGTAGTAAATTACTCCTACAAGATTTTCTCTGTAGAATAGGTTGGGTTTGACTCAAAGCCTGCCCAGAAAGTAACCTTCAAAGTGGCTGAAGAAAGACCAGAGTCAGATGTTCTTTCCCTTGAAGTTCAGCTGAAATGGGCCTTGTTTTGGAGCATTTTCAGAACTGGTCTTTCTACGCTTTGGAGAACCCATTTGTATTTGTTCTCTAGAAGAAAGTGTGGTGCTTCTGTGTATCTCAATCAGTTTCACATGCAAACACAAAGGGTCAGTTAAAAAATTCAGTGTCCTGTCTTACTGTAGATAACTTCAGCAGTCAGAGTGCTGACCTCAGTTAGTAATGCACTTACACTGTCAAACGTGTGTACATATATATGGAGATATACATGTACAGTTATATTGTATGGAAAGATGATGTGTGCCTTTCAATAGTAGAGTAATACAGACATATGATACCATTTCAGCTCCTTCTAAAGAGAGCATAACCTTTTTTTTGCTGTAACAGTAACTGGCTACTAAGTTTTTACATATTATAAATTATGTTTTCTTATCCATTTTGATTGAGAATTTGGAAGACTGGGTGGTAGGAATAGGTACTCTTTTAAAAGTTCTCCTAAAATGTAAAAAAGTAAAGAAGATTATGTACCCTCTTTTTCCCCCACCCTTAAAGAACAATTTATTTATTGGAAACCAAACATGTCAGTGTTCCACTGTGGGCTGTATCACCACTTGGTGTTTTATGTGCCTCAGTAGTTGTGTTTTAAGATTGTAAGCCCCAAGGGGCAGGGACCATGTCTTCTTTTGTTTGTACAGCATGAGCCTACTGTCAGCAGTCTATAAATAAGAAGTAATTATAGTACTATGTAGCTGTGCATTTTGAAAGCTTGAGTCTGCTGCCATAATTCAGAGAGAGGATAACACACTGTGTTAGCTGGCTGCATTTCTTGTATGTTGTTGAGTTGGTGTGTGTGTGTATTGGAGGTTAATAGACTAAAAACTATAATGCATCCTTTTCAACAACAGTGATTTATTATATGAAGCTCTATTTTGATTTTGTTAAATGAATATATAGCAGGTGTTATGAATTAAAAATACTATTTAAAAAATGATAATCAGTTTTCCAAAGTTAACACTTAGCTTATTAATGCAATAATAAAATAAATAATGAAACTGCAACCAACTATGGAAAATTGTAATTAGAATGGAAAATTCAGTCATTCTACTCAGTAGACACAAAGGTTTTTCTGAGTGCAAGGAGTGCAGAGAATATCAGGACAAGAATGGGAAAACTGTTTTGAGCTACGAAGTAATCTGAAAAGCACAACATTTTTTTAATATACGTGAAACATACTTTAATGCTGAGACCTTGTGTGTTAAGGTTCTGCCTGGAGTGAAGTTTTATGGCCAATTTATAAGGTCTTGCAAACAGGAGTTTACAGTGGAAAGAGTGACTCTTACCTTAATTGTAGCAATGTCAATAGCATTGCTGTAATGAGGATCTGGCTCCACTCCATCTGTTGACCACACCAACGGTTTTTGTGCATCATAAAAGAAGTGTTTCCCCTCCATACTTGATTTTCCACATGTAAATCCCTCCTACGCAGTCCAGCCCTTTCAATTTATTGGAATCCCAACATGTGAGCTGGGTAAGCGGTGGAGATTCGTGTTGAATCACATCGGGGGGACATCCCTCACCCCTGGGCCTGCTGCTGAGCATGCTTTTTCAGCTGAAACGAGCAGCCCTTGCTGCTTCTCCGCCACAGGCTGGGTGCAGCTGGTGATGAGCCACTCTGTCGCACGTGGCAAATTGGGATTTGGAGAGAGGAAGAGGCACCGTGCTGTAAATGCATAAGGTTTTGCAGCCAGGAGTACATGAGATGAGGCTAAAAGAATGAGTTTTGTGTTCAGCGCATGAGACTTGGCAGATCTTACTGGCATGTGTTTGGGAGAAGCTTGTATTTGCATTTGTACAAGGATAAGGTTATGTGTTTAAAAATACTACCAAAAGCAAACTGCATAATTTTAAATGAATGTTGGGATATTTTAGGTCTGAGTCACCAAGTTGCTTTTTTTTGTTGTTGTTGTTTTTGTTAAATCAATGCAAGAATTAAATAATTCTTCCTCCTAAAGTAAGTGAAGAATATGTAATAAAATATATTTTTGTGTGATACAAAATGATGCCCATATGTGCATCTGAAGCTTCATAGCAGTTACATGCAATTGCGCTTGTTCTTCAGGGAGGCTTTGAATGAGTTTCTAAATGTCTTCTAACTTCTTTGGGTCTTTCATCTCCATCAAGGTGAGATTTTGGGGATCATTCAAGCCAGTCAACATAGTGATGATCCTACTTCTTCTAACTTGTCCAGCTTATTGTGTGCGGCACAAAGTGCTTTTCCCAGGAAAAACAAATACAGAGGAAATAAAAAAAGTCTGCTTGAATCTATTTTTGGCAGTGTTCTGATCATGCAACTGTAAGTCACAGTACCAGAGGCTTATTACTAAGTCCTTGGTCATTTTTATTTTCTTTTGCGATCTCTCCCACAAAATATTTCATGTAGGAAAATCTTCTAAGCTTTGGGAACAGGAAAGGTTTATTGGTTTGTTGCTGTGTCTGTCTCATAACTGCTGGTGATGACTGAGGCTGCAGGGAGTTAATGGGCACGGCAGAATGGCGAGTGAAGGGGAGGTCTGTGCTCCCTCTTCCACAACTTTTGCATGGCCGTTTGCTTTGTAAACCAGTCAGCTCCTGTTGTTGCTTTTCTTTCACCTTGTACTTAAACAAAAAGTTAATGATGAAGATGTAAGAAGGGATAAAGACATATATATAATGCATCACATAGGTTCAGCAGATATTCTGTATGCGTTTACAGAGAATTAAAAAGCATAAATATTGATGAGTCTATTGGCTCATTCTCACTGTTGTGAGCATGTGTGTAAGAATTTTGCCTCCTTACCATAACATATTTCACTCTAATATTTTAGCTCACTGCTTAAAGAGCTTAGACATATCAGTTCCAAGTTTGTTTATTTTTTTTATTTTCCTTGATGAAGGAAAGAAGATAAGAATTCAAGGAATCATAGACTTGGAGGATGTTTACTCTGCCAAGTTTTTTTTTTCAAATGTTGGCAATTACACTGAGTCCATAAAGAAGTTATGATGTTAATATCAAGGATGGATATTTCTGTGTTAAGAGATGCAGGCTTGCAAAAATCATAATTTAGGATTGAAAACTATTGTAGTTGTACTTTTAACGTTGATGCTTTACCGTCATAACTCAGAGCATATGTAATATATAACCAGGGCATGCCAGTAAGCAGTATATCACTTTGTATTGACTAATATGTATTTTAGTATGTAACAAGGTTCTTCAGTAAATTATGAGTAAAATTGCTGTAATTGGCTATTGGTCTGTTAATCGTGGATCAGTATTCAGTAGGCAAAGTTTCAATGCATTTAATAATTCTTATTTATAATTTATATTTCATTATATCATTTAGACATGCTTACTCTTATTGCTCATTTAATTTTATTCTTATTTCTTCAGGTTGTTTCCTCATATATTTCCTCTGCTTATTTGAAATATAGTAACTGTCAGCTAGGGAATCAGTCTGAGTTTACTTAACATAATTCTCAAATGGTCTATTCTGTCTAATTTTACCTCTTTTATCATTAAAAAAAAAGTTTGTGATTCTTGTGGGTTTTGTTCAGCTTATTTTTTATTTCTTGTTAATTAATTAAATATATAGCTTGTAGAGTAGATCAGAGAAACAATGGTTTTGGTAGGTTTGAACTAAACTATATAAGCTAGGTGATTTTAGTTTTTGTATTTTTTATCATTCCTACTTTTTTTTTAAATGGCATGCTTTGTTAATTTGTTTCACCTTAACGGTCTGATATCTTTTTTGACCCACACTGATGTGTACATAAATTCCTTAATGCATGCTTTGTTTCCATCTTTAATTTCTGGTATGTCTATTTTGTCAGATCACATATTACAATCTGTGACAGTCTGAAAAAGTTGGTGGGACAACAGCAAGGATGGTTACAGTATGATGAGAAGAAAGGAGAAATGAAATATAAATGTCTGGATCTTGGAATTGGTCATGACTAGTAGGAATCATTTTAAATAATTAAGCAGATTAAAATGGAGGAAATGAAAAATTTGTAACAAAGGAAGCTTCATGTTCAGGAAACTTCTTCTAGTGACAGATAACGTAGAAATTAGTTTGACAAATACAAAAGGAGTGAAAAGCATAAAACAGCACAAAGAAGTGTGACTCTGGAGAAAAATGGAGGATGAAGAGCCACTTGCTGGAATGTATGGCTTGAAAATTGCAGTGGCAGGGGAGGGAGCTGAGGAACAGGATGACAGTTGTGAGGGAATGTCAGTCAGTGCTGCTCAGGGAGCTGGAGAGTGCTGGAGCAGTCAGGAGAAAGCAGGGCTTGAAGAAGACTGGACCAAGGAGATTGTGTAGCACATCCTCATCTCACCCGAAGGAATGCCCTGCATCTGAGGAGTCTTGGGGAGGCTTGCGATAGAACGACTTGCAGCGTGGATTTCACACCAAGCAAATTCACAAGATGGGCATGAGAGAAATTGTAACATAGAAGAAAACTGAACATCAAAACAATTGTGGTGCATTGCCTGTCATTCTGAAACCTTCAGTTAGGATGGGTGTTCTAGCTAACTCAACAATTATTGATCTGATGAAGAAATCACTTCAAGACACTTTATGGAAAATGTCACGGAGAGACTTTCACTTTGTCATTAGTTTTCTAGTGGTTTTAACCATATGGGAAGTTATACAAAAGAAAAATGGGTGAGGAGAAATGTTAAAAATGTCACTATATAAAGTGAGGATTTAATTTTAACTTCCTCACCACCTGCATACTGCTTTCCACCATTCAGTGTCTTTAAGAGTAAATCTGAAGGAGACCTGGAACTATTTAATTTAGAAGAAGCATATAAGAAATACGATTATTAATAATAAGCAAATTAAAAAATATTTAGAAACACTGCATTAAAGTGATTGCTGCAGTCCCTTCTTGCCTTAGAAGGTGTAAATCTAAGAGGAAAACAGAATGTGCCTGTGATGTGCAGGAGAAAGAGCAGTGGAGTCAGAAACAAAACAGAGATGGAAAGGAGCTCAGTTACAATGCTGTCGTGGGAGGGAGATAAAGAGGTGTCTGATACACTGTCTTCGTAAGAGGAGAAGAAGGAGCACTGGAGTTGATACAAATACGGTATGTAAACCCAACACCCACGGTACTATCTGATCTAAAATACTTGACATATAAGGGAAGGTATCTGCACAAGCATGACAGTGGAGAGTGACTGAATTGAAACCTTTTCTTTAAATATGCTTCTACACAAAATTCTGTGACATAATTTCTATAACATAACATCCCAGGATTAAAAAAATTAAAAAAAAAGAAAAGTCGAATGCATTCCTGCTCAGTAGGAGATTACTCTGTGTAATGAAAGAGCTTTCATGCTGCAATACTTTATTTGGTCTCTACTAGTGCTAAAGAGGTAATTATCACTCTTAGAATGCTTTTTCTGTCTGATAATGTGCTTAACTAGCTCCCAATAAAGGTGCATATCATGAGTCACTGTGCCTTTTTTTTTTTTTTTTTTTCCAGGACCTGAGGAGGCTGCCTTAGTGACTATCAGTAAGGTAGCAGAGCAGATCAGCAGCAGATAATTTACTTTGATCTTGTTTGATTTTATGAGTTTCTTAAAGACTTTATTTTCACATACCTATCATCTTAACAGTCAGATGTATGATTTCAAACTGCTAAACCTCAAGGACTTGTTTTAGAAGGGGCAAGAATGCATGGTGGAGCAAAAAAGAGTGGAATTAAGACTGAGAAAGAATTTGATTCTGGCTTATAGTCTGTTGCTTTTAATTTTTAGACATGCCTATACTGAATATCATACATTTACACATCTCTGTCATACAAAAAACCAGAAATAAGATGACTAAGTTTTAATAAATATAATTTTCAGCTGTATGCAGTTCTGCATATTTCTCTAAAAGGAGAAGAGAAAGTTCTTTGCAATTCTCATATAACTTAACATCTACTTCTAGGCTAGCCTTGAATATGTTATTATTTAAATTTCACTTAATTCATAGAGTTAAGAAAAAAAACAATACGTATGCTAACATAAATTGAGTTCTGATAAGAAAATCAGCTGGCTAAAGGGTAATGCAATATGCTAATAAAGTTATCCTCCCTGTGCTAATAAAGTTGTTCTCATGTCATCATCTTTGGGAACTAACCACTTTTAATTTTATGTGAGGACGTTAAATTAGTGAGGTTGACTTTACACTGCTTTCCCATCGAATGAAAATAGAATATCTTAGCAAAATAAATTATTTAAATATTTTATATACCCCCAAAAAAACTGACAGATCTTTTCAAATGACTGTGATTGCTATTGTTTCTCCTATGTGGTTGTTTTCCTGCAATTATAGTTAGTATTTATATTCAATGAGCTAAATAATGTCAGGTGACCATTATTTTAATTTCAGGCAGGATTAGCTTGCATCAAATTTAATGGTGGGATGCGTATAGAAGAAACTAAAATACTGTAGCAGAGATCTATCTGATATCAACCAAGGATTTCAGGGTCTCACTTTTATGTGCCTAAGAGCTTGATGTGTTTATGGAGTATAGTGGACAGTTTCCTCTTTTTTTTTTTAAGCAGTTAGACAAGGCATTGCTGGTATGAGCAGGTATTTCCCATGTGCAGAATAGGAAACGCTGCTAGTATAGTTAATAACGCAATTAATAGAAGAAAAAAAAATCAAAGGAAATGCCTTAAGAGCCTTCCTGGCACAAGCTAGTCCAGACTTGGAATAAAATCTTCCCGTTTGTGTGTGTGATGTCACCCGTCAGTTACTAGGCTGGTAGCAATTCTGCCAGTGATATTGCGCCTATGAAAACTGGAACTGAGCCAGCTCGGTTTGAAGGGGCGGTCGACAATCCATCAGTGCCAGTTAAAGCTGTTACCTTTTACATCAGACTGTAGAAGTGAATTTTGCCTTCACTGCTGAAGCATTTAGAGGGGTGTTCAAATGTCCTGTTCTTCTTACGTGTTATGTATGTAGTTATGTAGTACCCCTCAGATTGTAACTTTATTGTTATTAAGGATAATAATATCTGGTTTTAATTATACCTGTCTCAAAATCATACATGTCTCAAAATAATTTTGGTTAGGAACTATTAAATTTCTGTTTCAAGAAACTGAGCTACAAAAAAGTTATGACCTATTCACAAATTACTTTGTATTTATTTATATCCAGGTGATTTGTGACTAATGCTAACTTGAATTTGAGCTAGTCGTGTGGTCTTTTTGCTAGTTTTTGCATAGGCTGATTTCTCTGACCATTGAATTTTTTTTCTGTCTGTGTAATATGCATGTGCTAAGGAGACTGTGTGCAAAAAAGTAGAAAAAAAATGGAAATTCATTGTCTATATGGCTTTTAAACACATTAAATGTTTAACTTTAAATCTAGGTGACAGAAAGGAGGATTAGTGTCTCAAAATCTTTTAAATCAGCCAAATATTTGCTTGTTTATCACTACAAGAGGTTGAATATGCAGAAATGGATTTACTAACACGACCAAAGCTTTAGAGTGAATTTTAATGTTTTATCTTTGATATGTATTTATTAATCATTTTCTGTCATTTGCAATATATATTTTGTAATCAGTTCTATTAATTTGATATTAAACAGTTTATTGACATGAGCTTTTACTGCAAGGTTGAAATGTGTCAGCATTGACAGATAGTTCTGTGATTTTATCGATGAGATAATATCTTGCACTCAAAAGGGCAAAGTAAATGACATAAATAGGCTTAAGAGACAGTTGGGTGCTTTTATGAAGAGAAGGAGTAACAAAGAATACATCATACAGCCAAGGATGATGTGGTTCAAATTAACCTTGGTATGTACAACTATTTCTGTCTAGGATTTTCTTATAAAGTATGAGGTGGACTAGCCTGAAGGTGGAATAGAGTATTGCTGAAATATCGGACCTGTCCTGTAGGAGGTATTTGAGCTAATACTAGTATTTTATTGACTGAATTGAGTAGGTCAGACATAAATATATAGAATTTATGGCCCGAGAAGGCAAGTTCCATGCATCAGCAATATTTACAAAATAAGAGTTGTCAGACTTCATGAAGGGATTTTTATTTGACAGGATCTGGTTAGGAAGTTAGTATGTATAATAAACATGAAATTGAATGCAAGTCGGGAATGCCATATTCTGTGAGCCTGGGCTGGAAGTGCAGCCAGGCACTGAGGCTGCACAGGCAGAAGGCAGGAGAATCTGCCCGTTTATTCTGTAAACTGATGCCACATGTTTAAACTTCACCTGGGAATTTTTCTATGTTTTAATTTTTTGCAAACTCTCAGTGTAGCATTAGATACTAAGAAGAATATATTGTTAGCAATTCTGTAATAAATATTGGAAATACTTGATTCAGTTATCTAGACAGAGCCCCTTTCCGAGATTGTTACTCCAAAAGTAACTCTTGTCTAAGGATCAGCATTCAGCCCAGTGTAGAAACTAAGGGGGCAACTTAAGGACTAAGTGTAGCTCCATTAAAACCAGCATTTGTGTCTTCATTGGTTTCAGCAGACTTTGGGGAAATCTTAAACAGAGTTTTCCTCCCTAAATTATTATTGAAACAGGCTAGAATTGCTAAAGGCTGTCATTTTCCTTGTCATCTGTATTTCTTTGCAATATACAGATGAGATGCGGTATGAGTAATAACTGAGAGGTCAGTGTGTGCATTACCACCACATTTGAGGCTGAGTTTTTGGAGTATCTAGAAAGAATTAAGTAATGATTTCTATCTGCATTTTTTTTAAATCTACATTTTCATTTACTTTTAATGATTTCTTAAAGATTTAAACATAAAAATCTGTTTAAATAAAGCAGTCTTTTAGTAGAAAAATAAAAAAAAGAATCTAATACCACCTAATAAATTTCAAAGTCAGCCTATCATGTTCCTTCTGACAGTGAAGGTCTTGCGTTATCTTTTTGATGCTGAAATCAGTTCAAGTCTGTGAAATTTCTTTAATGAACTTTAGGGCACATCTTCAAAGAAACCTGCAATTGAACCTGTGGAAAAGCCAGTGCCTTTGAACTGTGGAAAAGGAGTTTATCCTAGATTAGTTTGATCTTTCAGTTTACTTTGCCTTCTAATCTAGTAACAAAGACCTGAGCTTCAAGAATAGCCGTGTACTGCAGTGACAACCTAAAACTAATATGTTATTGTGGGTAAATTCATGATGTCCCATTAGGTATTGGCTTTTTTTTTTTTTAGTGAGAAGGATATCAAAGTAGTTTATTTTGTACTGTGAACATATCAATCCTTTTTCTTCCAGATGAATGTTCTGGATCTGACTGAGCGCTATATTTTCTTTAGTTTTGCTACTTCATAAATTGAAAATTTAACTTCATTTTTGTTTTCATTCTCCCTAACTTTTCACTGAACTGCCATCCAGTTCAGTCTTTCATCACCCAAATATGGAACAATGTGCCTTCAAATGTGAAAGAAATAACAAAATCTGGAACAAATTATGATGTGATGGAGAAGGGAAATGCAGAACTGTATGGAAATAGGTAAATTAATGCATGATTCTGATGCGCATAAGTCTGTTTTGAAGGACATTTCATTTTAGTTTGAACTTCTGCTTTTAAATTTTTCTGTAATGTAATATAGCATTAGCCTTGGTTGAGTACTTGAGGAACTTTTGGTGTTAACAGTATTCTTTTCTATAGAAATTCCTCTGGAATTCAGAATTTGTACTCTTTCCAGGATTCAATAAGAAAAATATGGAAGAGATTTTTAATAGAAAAACAACACTCAGTGGTTTGCAGCTGGCAATCACAATGCCTCCACTGCTGCTTTTGT
Source organism: Crypturellus soui (assembly GCA_032275445.1). Lineage (NCBI taxonomy): Eukaryota > Metazoa > Chordata > Aves > Tinamiformes > Tinamidae > Crypturellus > Crypturellus soui. The sequence continues at coordinate 78,126 of JAUBNY010000656.1, read as the reverse complement.
TTTATTAAGTGGAACAGGTCAATTTAATATCAGAGCTCAAAATGCTCATTCTCTGGTCAAAGTGAAAATACAGATCTAACAAAAATTTTAAGTGTCCAGTAGTTCCTTTCTTTCAATCATTTTGTGAAGTGTATTTTAATAAGCATCTTGTTTTGTATAATGAAATGGGAAAAAAATGCTTGTGACTCTGCTAACAAAGTATGCCTTTTGTCTATAAATATTGCCTGCTGTAACTGTGCCATGTGTGTTTTTACCTGTAGATGATTAGGAAATAGCAGTCTGTAAAAATTATAGGAAGATATCTGGAAGATGCAAATTCATGATCAGGTTAGAAAACTGATTTTTTAGAGAAGTTAGAGGTAGAGTATAAAATGTGATTCAAGGAACTCATAATAATTGAAAAATATTTACATGCATTTATATGTTCATCAGCGTTCAAAATTAAGTGATACTTTATTTTCCTGGGTTGTGTTTTGAAGAGCTTCCTTTGAGGTTAAATCCTTGCCCTGTTAAACTCAATAGGAGTTTTGCCACTGACTTGAATGGTGCTGCCTTGTCCTTCATCTGTAAGCAGTTTCTGCTTCATATTGTTACTGTTTTCAAATAGTAAACTTCCTTTCTTCACCTACTCCAGGATCGGTAATCCTTTGCAACAATCCTTTGTATATACTGTATAGCTGAAATGAAGCACCATGCAAAAAGTTAGCTGATCTAATGGGCTGGTTCCAGCAGAGCAGCCGTTTTGAATCTGGTGTTTCTTAGTTGTTGAGGGTATAGGATTTTGAATGCTTTTATCCTTTTATTGGTGAATGCACTAAAGTGCATGCAGACAGAGAATGTTAAAGTGGCAGTCAGATAAACTTGTTAAAGCAGTGGGAGTTTTTCCTTTCTTTCTATGTGACTTTATCATCACAGTGGAGTTAAAAGGCAATTAGCCCTTCAGCTCTTTTCTGGCCAGTTTATTGGCATTTTACACACAACTGTTGAATAGACAGTGCCATATTAAAAATTCCAATGAAGCTGGCCTGGGGATAACGGACTCTAAATTTCAGGTTGATGTAGCTTTCCTTAAGAGGAGCTATTGCCAAAATGCTCAAATAAATTTATCTAAATACGTGCATATATTCATAGTTGATGGAAAATTATAATAGTCTTGCTACATGCTGTGCTGCATTTCCAGGGAAATACTTTTATAAAGGGTGTTTGATGAAAAAGTTTTTTCCTTTAGTAATAACAGGCTACCCCCTGTGTTATTTAAGGCATAGTGTGGAGAACTAGACATTTTTGCCATAATAACAACAATTACACTTGCTTTTCATTTCTGTAATTTTCAGTTGAGGACATTAAAACATGGTTTCCTTATTTCTCTCACTGTTTAAGAGAGTGGAGGGAGAGATTATTATGTCAAAATTTTAACCAGATTTAGCACAAAATTTAGATTGTTTTTTAAAAAATCTTATTTATTTTCTGTGTAATAAATCAAACATCTTTTGCAGTTTTTGCAGTCCAAATCTTTGAGAACGTAGAAGTGATTCCAATTTAATCATCACAGTCTTCAATAGGGAGAATAAAATGCAGACACAAAACAGACTAAGTACTGTAAAATAAATTGTTTTTTTATTTTTATTTTTTCTCAGTTTTTATCTATTCTATCTGGCAAAAAAAATGTGAGCTTTTTCATAGACCTGATTGTGAGGATTGGTTATGAGTGCTAATGATATATTCATTTCTTCTATGAAGAAATGCATTTAATTAAATTTTGTAGTTGATTTTAATTTACTGGTGTTAGATAATGGGAAATTCACCGAGGTCCGTATAATTGCAAACCGGATGGAAAACTAAGAGGAGATCTTGCATTTTTAACCTGAGCATATGCATTGCCATTCTCCAAATTTTATGTCACCTAATGGTGAAATCAATAAAAGGCTCTCTTTAATTTTAGATGATATTTTGGATCAGATATGTTTCAACTTAGGAAGCAAGACTGGAAGGTTTAAAGAATCAAAAGCGCTAATTTCAGCTTTTTCAATATGCTCGGCCGCTGCGGAGAGGGCAGTCAGATTTTGTTCAGAGAATAAGTGGTGAACTTATGCTAGAAGGTGCAGTAACAATCAACCAAGCAAGCAAACCAGGAATTATTCCATTTGCTAAGATACATAAGCTAGAGACTTTTTTTCTTCCAGTGCACAGTACTATAATTGGAAGTGAGCACCATAACCACAGGTTTATTTTAAATGAAGTATATCTGTACTGCATTTGTGACTGCTGGCAACTCAAAATTTGCTTCTGATGCCGGTGCAGCATCATTAAAATTGTCTGTATCTTCTGTCTTTTAATACCAAAATGGACAAAATAGTGTAAATCAAGAGTTTGGAAGTTGGAAAGGGCCAGATTTCAGGCAACTCATATCAGTTTTATTTTATTGCCCTTTTCTGTACATGTTTCAGTGCTCTTCATTTATAGAGTCATTCACTGTCTTCACAGCTGTTCCATGCCTGCCATCTATTATAGCAAATAAATTTATGACCTGTACTGTAAATGAGACAGTTGATGCTGAAAGAGACAAACAATAATGTTAAAGTCAACTTAGACATATCCAATCTCTTGCTACAGATTTCTTATGTGCTAGTAAGTAATGTAGGCCAGAATATAGGTGTTGGATGTTCTCTTTTTTTTCATTTCAGTCTTGAGTTGTGTAAGTTGTATAAAGCATTTGCAGTACTGTAGGCAATGTGACCATTGCTGCTCTGGACTCGCTTTGGGAGCAGAGGGGATGCTGAGACCATCACAGCAGTTCTAAGGTCTCTAGGTTGTGTAGGCAAGAATCATTTTTGCCTCATTTTGCCAACCAACTACAGAATCAGGAATCAGGAAAATAAAACATACTGTCTTATTTTATAGACATGTCTCAAAGAGGATGTGTTAAAGTCTGTAGGACTGTTTTGAAAATGAAAGGGACTATAAAAAGCTAAGAACTTTATACAAGCAAGCCCAATGCATTAGAGCAAATGACCGAGACATCCACAACAAACACTTCTGAAACTGTGCCCAACATCTGTGCACCATCTTTTCTCACACAGATAGTCATGCTCTTTTCATATCACACAGACGGTGCACAAATCAGTTTATTACTGCCCTAGTGGTAGTCAGATGTAGTAGCAGGCAGCACAAGATGCTCAGGAAGTGATCAGTAAAGTAGTTTCAGGGAAATGCTTGGAAAGGCAGCATTATAAGAACTTTGAAAATATTGAAAACTGCTTCATTATATAAGTAACATTCAGCCAGTGAGCAGAATGACATTGAGAGTCTAAATAGTAATATGTGATTAGTTAAAAATAATGATAATTTATAGACACCAGGGGGCAGAATTAATATTGCGAGGACAGCTATAAACCTGGCATTTCCAACCATGTAAAAGGCTCTTTATCTTGCAAACGTTCACATGCTTTTTAATTTAGATATTTACATCGTGTAGAATTTGTTACAAATCATATTCTAAATTTGTAGAAATGAAAGCTTAAATACTCTTGGAAAAGAAGTGTGTTTGGTTATATATTCAAAATGAATATTTAACTAAAAGCTAGTTTAGATTTGTTTCAGCTAATGTCCATGGCATTATTGTTTATGGATAAAAGGAAATATCAAACATCAAACAAAACCTTTCTTGAAAACTGGACTTCTTTTTCTTACTTTCTAAACTGCAAAAAGTACTGTAGATAACTGCGGCTTTTATTTCCAACCTGACCTTCCATGTTCTGAAACCAATTTGCCATACTGTTTCTCAAAGTCTGCTCAAGGACTTCCTTTAGCAGAATAATGTGGTTCTTATTAAGTACATCCTATAAGACCCAGGAGGATTGCATACAAAGGAAATAAGATGGAGACACAAATGAATTTCCATCCTCCAGTCAGATATATGATATTGATGACCAGGATGTATATGAAGGTTATTGTAAAGAAGACAAAGGAAAAGAATTAAAGCAAATGTCTGACAAATTGGCTGTCTTGATATGGAAAGATGACAAGTGATCTATACAACTAACTAGAAGAGATGTAGGCATCAAGCCAAGTAGTTATATAGTCAACAAGTCGCTTTGAATCATATGCCTGTATGTAACCTCTCTTTTAAATAAGGCCTCACTTAAAATTACATCATCATGAAAGACTTAAAAACCATGAAGTTTTACATGAAAACTGATAGTTTCCCTTTACTCCAAATGCAGTTTCACTGGTATGAATTTTATTTTTTTTTCATAATACTAATATATGTTGTTAAAGCGGAACTTCTTTAAGAGATTCTCTTTTGCTATTTTTTGAAGAAATGCACCAAATATAATTAGTGTGAAAATAGCAGTTTTCACTTCAAAATCTGTCTCTTTTGATTAAGGTTTGTCTATATGTGACAAAGCATTTTAATGTTAACTAGTAACAAAGGATAATTAGATACAAAAAAGTATTGGAGTAGCTTTAATGTAATTTAGTCCTTGCAATTGCTGGTGCTCTGGTTTTAAAGTGTTTTGCCTAATGTAACTAGATATAGATTTCAGAGTTTTTACAATGTACTTGGTTGATGCGGAAGATTTATACTGCATATTTGATACAGTGCAAGTGTAAGTAAGTAAAGGGACTCAAGACCTATCAATATTTCATTTTTTCTTCAGAAACATGCAGAATTTAGATAATCAGTATTCTAATATGATTTTCTTATTAATCTTTTTTAACCCATGAAATCTGATATTTTCACCGTGACTAATCCATGAAATTTGTCAACTTTGTCTGTGATTTACACAAGGTCTGTTTATAAAGAACTTGCTTGAGTCCTAAAGCATGGAATATTATTCCCCAGCATGCTTTTAGTATCTCTTTGCTAATAAGTATAAACAAAATGTGCACATTGATGATATTATTTAAGATCAGGAGGTAAAACATGAGGAACATACAAGAGTATATTTCCCATTGCAGTGCGTAAGGAACCATTAAGAAGAAAATAACTTATCATATCAGAGTTAGTAAGAATGGTTGAGTTTACCTAAAATAATTGAATAGCTTGTAGATTAAGAACATATGTGATACTTGTATGCCTTTATGTTGCAGGCTTTAAAATTAATTGCTGTCAGCAGAAAACAGACCAAACAAAAATAGATTGCATCAATTCTTAGTAACATAGATGAGAATAGGGAAGATTTGAATGACATTGAGAATAATCCTGCTTTGTATTTGGAGGGGAGGGGCTATACATTCACATACTGTAGAGCAACTATATATGGGAAAGAGTAAGGAGCCTTTATGTAAATGTAATAACATGCAAGTAATACCTTCAAAATGAAAGAAAAAAAGGTCTCCTGTGTACTAAATGTTAGTCTACTCCAGCTGTCCTCCCTCACTTTGTGGGGAAAAGACATTTGGGGAAAGGCCAAAACGCAGATATTCACAAAGCATCCAATTTTTAGATCAGTATAATGTCTTAATCAGCTTTTACAGAGCTGCTCTGCTCTGTACCAAGCATGCTGTAAATGTGCAATACATCCATATGTGTAAATAAGCCACACTCCACATGGTGATGAAAACAAGATGACTTACTGTTTAGATAAGTGCACAGTGCTGCAGGTAACAGAAAAGCATCATCCAATTCTCTTCAACTGGGCAGAGACTTAAGGTAGAACTCCTGAATGCTAATACTATCTGCATCAAATTCCTTGTTAAACAACTTTATGGAAATTTTCCAGAAATTGAACATATTAACAGCAGGTTAATACGAATCTGTCATGATCACAGGTGGCAGTGAGCTAGGAAGAACTTGACCTGATCTGTGATTTCTTTACAGCTGTTCACATATCAATTTAATGATCAAAACATCATCATCTGTCATGTTCCCTCAATGAAGCGTGTGCTGGGGAATGCGCACTTCGTCCTGGGATGGCGGGTGACTTCTCATCACGTGCTGTGGGAGGATGGGCTCAGTGTGTGCAGCCTTCAAGTGTCTCCTCCAAATGTCCTAATGTTCTTATGTGATTGCCCAGGTCAGAGGGTCAGCTCCAGTGACATGCAGGGGAACCCTGTGCCTTTATTCTTCTGGTTGACCTTTTCTTGGTCCTGCTCCTCACCACAATAGCTGATGTTCTCAAAGGAACCCCTGCTTAAACTGATTTCTAAATGAAAACAGACAGCTGGATACTTGATAACTGAGCAGTTAACAAGATTTAACTAAACATCTGTGATGTTCCAAAAAGTACAGGGCTATCTCTTATGAAGAACTGGGTTCAAAATTATCACTCATGTTCACTCATTATCACTCATGTTACACTTGGTCTGAGTATCACATAAAATTAACAGTTAATGAGTTTTAAAAACAGAGGGGAAGGGGATACAGTGTTTCTTCTTATAATGTGCTTCTTGCCCCATGATGCTGTCTTTATCCAGGTTTACACAAGTTCTGATCTGGTGAACTCATGGAAGAGAAAATTCATTAGGGGCTGTTAAACACTGAACTGTTTCCTGCAGTGCACAAAATTATGCTTTGGAGGTTGCATGAGCTGAAAGGCTGCACCAGGAGCCACCAATGGAGGAAAGGTACTGGGGTGGATGGACTTGCGGTGTGCTCCGGTGAGGCTGTGCTCTAGTTCTCTGCCAAGTCTTCTGTGACCCCACATCCACATGTTCTAAGAGTCAAGGGGAAATGTGGGCTCTTACCCAGCCTGGAAGACTTTTTCATGACCTGCTAGCAGAATTATAATTTACTTCAAACTTGCTAAGGTCATTAGTCTGAAAGAATAGAGGTGTTTTGTAGAGAAGGGAAGAATTTGGGGAAATATGAATTTTGCATGTAATGTTTTACACTTACCTAGCTAAAAAGCAATTGATCAATTTTTTTTCTGGTTATTCCCAAAATATTGCTTGTAGCATGAGACTTGGAAGTACCAGGAATTTCAGCCTCTAAAACGTATTTTGAAAAGAGTGTTAATGAAAGCAGGTGCTTAGAATTAAACTGGGATATCATAGAAGCCCATCAATTTTAGAAATAAAATGATATATTGATTGTTTTCATTAATTGCAGCTTATCTTGACAATTCAATGTCTGTCTTTACAAATGCAACCTTCAGAACCCTAAGATTTCTATACTAGGACTGGTGTAACTCAGGATTTATTAATTATCATTAGAATTATATAAATATTCTGCTCCTGATTGATTCTAGATATCTCAGTTGTTCAGGGCTAATAATTTTACATATATTTGTGGTGATATACATAGAGTTTTCCAGGACAAAACTGAAGATGTGTCAAGTTACAAAAACCTCTGCCTTTTCTATTCGCTGCATCTTTAAGCAGTCACTCTTGTGCTTCCTGCCTTGAGATTCTTGAAAATTATTGTCTTCGTGTTTTACAGGATTCTCTCTTACATAGTTAAGATGGCGTGTTCCTGTGAAACAAAATGCGCTGCAGTATAAATTAGATCTGGAGAATTTACCTATATGTTTGTTGAGTACAGAAGTTCTACAGCAAAGTCTTTTCCTAATGCATACGTTTATCAGCTAAAATCTCGATTGTTTTGCCTGTATTATGTCACTCACGTCTGGAAAGAACAGCCTCCCGCTGCTTGGGAAGCTGATCTCCTGCTGCTAGTTAGCCACTTGTAGGATTCTGTCCCAATTCCTCTAATCCACTCTGTTTCAATAGCACCATATTTGGACTCCTTCACACATTCCTTGGCTGCTCCGTTTGTGATGCCCGATGAGCTGAATTAGAATTTTAATGTTCCATTCAAAACAGGAGGAACCTTTCTGTTAAATGAGAATATAAAGAATATGCTCCTCAGCTACCCTGGCTAGGATTTCTACACACGCACTATATTATTTTCCTTCAAACTGTTGTCCAGAAGTTTAGGGCGCTGTTTCGATGCATTGTTTTACTTTATATAAATCCAGTCCAATTTGAGGTTTAATGTTGCACTAAGGCCTGCTACCATCTTAAATTGCTTCTTTCCTGCTGTAACTGCTCATTCAGAATTCACTGCTCCTTGGCTCCATTATGTCAAAGGTTTACTCATATCTTTTTGAGCTGCTTCTGCAAGTCAGGCCTAACGGAGAGAAGCTGAAAGGCTCTAAAAATGGTATGTTAGAAATGCGCCAAAAACACCAAGTACACTGTAGGTATTTTTGCCTGACTTTCAAGAAGTTTTCAAAGATTTACATATTTGCCAGTACCTGTTTTCTGATCCCCACATAAGGCCACGTTAATTTAAAGCTAGATTTACCTACTAGGTTTACCTTTTGTCTGTCACTTCCTTGCTGACCCTCTTCACTTTGGTGAAGCTCTTTGTGCCTAAGGTAGCACTAGAAATAGGGTATCAGATTATGGTCGTTATTAAGATAGAGCTTGAAGGCACATATTTTAACAGTTATTCTTTCTGTATTAAGATAAACTTGTCATTGATGTTTAAAGCATGAAATTTAATTTACTGAAAAAAAAAGTAAAAGAAGAGATACAA
>JAUBNY010000656.1:46884-57326 GCA_032275445.1 Crypturellus soui | reverse complement strand
ATGACAGTAAATAGCTGTCTTTATCACTACCAGGGGGACAGCTATTGACTTTCTAAATAGACTACTAAAAGTGTAATCAAGACCTTTGCTGTCCCTATATTCAGTTTTCTTAGGATTTTTTTTTCTAGATGGGATTGTTTGTAGCTAGCTCTCTCTTTCCCACTGTTCTTGCTTTCTCTTGCTTATTCAAGTGAGAATGTAAGCACCTCCCCTTATCCTTGTGTTGAAAGATTTACTGTTCCTACAGGGAACCTAAAATCCCATTTTCATCTATACAACTAGATAGGAATGCCTCTGCCCACTGAAAACTTGCATCTTCTAGACAAGGTTTTACTTACTGTGGTCTGCCTATAAAATCAGACTTTGGATGCGGTCTACAATTGTGAATTTCAGTGTAGCACCTAGAGAGTACACAGAACTGTTTGTCTGGGAATGATGCTACGTGCGTGTGTGGGAAAGGCAGAGCAGCCACCTGTTAGAGAGTCCGTGCTCCGGGACACTCTGCTTCTTGCGAGCAAAATTATGGAGACTCATTTCTCTATATTCTTGTTATATTTCTAATAATTTCAGTCTTTAGTCATCCTGGAAATAGCAGTTGTAAGTTGTAAGTATAGTAAGTGTGTAGTAGAACTGATATTCATTGAGTATTTATGCTTGCTGTGGGTCCATTAGTTTGTATGAACATAACATGTGAAACATCACTTTTTTTTCAGTATCAATTCCATATATTTTCATTTATAGCAAAATATCCAGAAATCAGTATTTATTAGATACAAAGTGTAAAAAACAGCTTTGCTAAGCAGATCTTAGCCTCCTGACTTGTATAACTTAAATGTGAATAGTTAATCAAAACAGATTCTAATAATACACAAAAGATGGCTTATTTTTTATGATTTATCCTCTGTTGTATATAATGTTTCATGTGTGCCTATAACAGAGACCCAGGGCTCGCATATTCTTTAATAAGATATGACATGATGGAATTCTAATATGCTCTTCTGAATAACTATTTCATCAATCAATTAGACCGTATCACTAGTGAAATATGTCAAATATAATTGCTACTGAATACTTATGAATATATTTAATAAAGAGTATTCATGCTTGAAATGTATTCATTTCTGTCTAATACTGAGTTTACGTTTAGCATATATGAATTAGGAATAATCTCAAGGATAGTGATTGTGCTCCCTTTCAACCAGAAAAGATATACACAGGGAAGTTTGCTGACAAACTACTAAGTTGCACTTAGTTATTCACATGACTTAAGAACCTACCACCTAACAGCATCATACATAATCAATCTTCAGAAAATAGTGTTTTAATTGTCTTAAATCGGCTTAAAATCTGTATTAAACAAGGAATGCATTACTCAAGTACCAAAACAGTGCCAATCACACAGCCATATAATTCCTTGCCTGCTTTTCTGCCATTTGCAAGGAAATCACCTTTCTGCTTTTAATTTATATTCTGCATTTCTGCTCTATATCCTCAGTTTGGAAACAGAAGATCTGGAAATACCTTATTAGATCATAAGTTTCTTGAAGCTAGCAAAAACATTTTTCAGCTCATCATAAATCAATTAGTAATGACAAAGAGTATCTGCTTACTACAAAACTAGGCACTAGAAGACTTGCAAAATTAAAGAACAGAGGACATAAGCTGGTACATGGATTGCATTCTTTCTTTGTGGGTAAAAGTGCATTGCATAAATATCAAAGCTCAGTCATGTATGACTTCCAATAAGCACGCTGTCACATGCGGGAATAGGGCTGTTATGCTATGTAAACCCAAGCTGCTGAGCAGTTAGCAAGCAGTTAGCAGTTAGCTTAGTGACATTCTTGAGAAATTTTCTAACTTAGCACTACTGTGGGAGAGATAGTTAATAACAAAAACAGCTGCATAGACATTCTTGGATGCCATAATTAAATTGATGAATTTGCAGTGACATGTATCTGCCATTAGTGACTTTTTTCTTTGGAGGTCATACATACATCTATAGCATCCTTGTTGAACAATGAAACTCTGCATTTAAAAACACTTTACCATTACAACTAAGTTCTCTCTGAGATGAAAAAGATGTACCGTTTTCTTTCAGAAATTAGAAAAAGGCTATATTTTGGTTTGGAAGTCAGTAGAAAAATATTTTGCAAAGAGAAATTTCTAATTTTCCCCAATGTCTTTATAAAATAAACAGCTCTACAGTAAGAAGTGTAACCAATGTTATATGGTCATCCATGTACTTGCAGCATACATGCACACATAAACTTATTTCAAATGAAATTTTACTGCTATATATGTATATAGCCTCCTAAATCATTACTGGCAAAAAGCTCTTCATCCTTAGTATTATGGTTTGTATAGGAGTTGATACCTTTTCTGTTAGCTCTACAGTTGACCTTGCATTTGAATGGGAATATAAATCTGAAGGAAGAAGTGGGTCTCATATTAAATAATTGTTGCATCCTAGGTCATTCTTGTTTCAGCTGATTTCCAGTCCTTACACAACTGAGAAAGAAGGGAGGCAAGCTACAGAAAGCACTGTTTTCTGTGGTTTTACCTTCCTCTTGTCGATGTATGTTAGTTTTTAGGTGTTTCATTCATTTGGAACTTTTTTGGGAGGAAGGTTGTGTACAGTGTATGCGAGCTGCAGTTCCCACTAAATTCTCCAAGAGCACTTTGCTTAGAAGTTTAAAAGAACTGCTGCTGCCTGCAGATCAGAGGGTCCAGTTCATATCTTATGTCCTGGAAGCTGTCCAGCTTCCTGAGAGAGCTTCACTAATTCAAGAAGTCTGTTCTGATTTTGAAACCAGTTGGGAATTGCAGTAGCAAACGAGAGCTTGGATCAGTTCATGGGGAAATTTAAGACATACAAAGAGCAAATACAAATTAAAATGAGATTAGCTTGCTGCTTACTAAGAGCCTATGGAAATGTTCCTCACTTACTTAGGGCTGTCCACAATGGTGATGAATTTTCCATGATAAGGATGACTGTTTTCACTAATGGGTTCAGCCAATGTTATTTTCTGGGTATTTTTTTTATCGGATATAAACTAGTTTTTCCTGTTGCACAGTTCATTTGAAGTTATTGGAGATGTAATAACAATAGCAGTAAAATTATTATAAGAATGTAACTAAAAAGTTTGCTTTAACATGTACTTTTGTCTACATCATGGACAATACTGATTCATTCTTTTTTTAAATGATTCATAAGCCAGATACAAAGAGATGGATTTTCATTTTAACATGTTCATGCTTTTTAATGATAGATCACTGTTACTTTTGGAGGGGTTTTTTTGAGCATTGGCAGTTTGAGAGAGAGAAGCCCTCTTCGACTGGTGTTGTTCATGGGCCTGTTGTTACTGATCAGCGTGATCCATAATTGACAGATTTCCACTAGGAATCACTCCAAGCAGTTTTCGCTTTCTTATTCTTATGCCATGTGACAAAACTAAGGAAGTAAATGCTTGGCCTAGGGTGTGATGGAAATCTGTAGTAGGTCATTACACGTGATAAATGCTGTGATGATTGTTTAGAAACCTGTGGAAATTTTGACCGAAAGTATTTTGAAAAATGGTTCTCAAAGCTGCTGAGCTCTTTTCCTCTTCCAAGACAGTGGTTTTTCCCAGATGACAGGTTTACTTTCTACTTTATTTTTTCAGCTCTGTGCAAGTCTCCTGATATACTTTAAAATTCTCTTTGTCTGAAAGCAAAGTTTTTATTTGTTATTTCTTTATAAGGTTCTTCTGAAACTAAGATACGTGATTACAAATACCATCGTTTCATTCTTATTTCAGAAAGATTTACCCGTACAGAAGCTGACCCTGGTTTCCAGTGCTCCAAGGTGACTTGCCAAGGAAGGGAGAGCTGTGGGGAGGGGGATGTGGGCACACGCAGTCCTCGTGTGGCACCCGCACCCACTGCTCCGCTGCCAAAACGCATGGCAGGATCGGGTGCTTCCTGGGCACTGGTTCAGCTCTGGGCAGTGTGTGATAATTCTGGGTCTTTTCTAAGCCAGACCAGTATCACTGAGAGTGGAGGTTCTTGTGCATGGAGCAGAAGTTCCTTCTCCACTTCTAGGACCCCTTGACCTAGTGGAACAACTAGGAAGTGGAACAACTTCTCACTATGGAAATTAAAATTCTTGTGACACTGCAAATGAAGGGTCATATTGGGGTGACACCACAAATAAGACCTTGTACTTAATTACTTGGCATATTTAAATACCTACCCCTATTTTCAGACAAGTATGTGTGTGAATGGGACAAAATGCAGTAGTGATTTCTAGTCTGTGGCTTTGAAAAGCCTGTGGAAAAGTGACTGGGTGCATAGATAAGGGAGAGGTCTGCTGCTTTTTTTAGGAGGAAGTGTATGTCAACTAGTTTGGGCTTTAGCGTGTTACAATATATGAAAATGTTCTTTTTATGGGCTAGTTTAGGATAATTGTTGAAAAATCCACATTTGTTTCCCCCCCAAATGGCTTGAAAGATGTAAAACTGTGTGCAAATTCAGGTCAGATTTGGTGAACAGATGTGCATTCTCTCTTAAGAAATGTTTTTGAAAAGTTACCATTTGTTTGTTCTTTGTAAAATTCAACCTAGGATGAATTCTTTGCTAAACAACAAGTTTTATCCCACAGTGTTGAACATTATGTGCATAGAAAAAGTATGTAGTCGTGCATATTTTCTTTTATAATATGTCTAATTTTACTGCATGTTTGTATTAATTTACATACGTTTCGTGTACATATGGTCTGTCATTTAATTCTCCGCTGCGTCATTACAGAAGAATGCCAAAGCTGATTCTAATTGTTCAGCAAACTAAAGGAATTTGGGGAGGTTGCCCAGAAATTCAACGTTACTTAAATAAAATACACATGTATTTTAAACCTTTTAACAGACACGCTCTGTGCCATATCCCCTTTACTAATATTAAAATAAGACTTATCGGCACAAGCTGCATAAGGTTGTGCTGCTGAAGCCAAATCCTGGGATCAGCATCCAGGCCACGAGCCTGCAATCTGTTACACTTCTGGTGAACTTCATGGACGTTTGTCATTCTTTTCAAATCAGGAGGATTATTCACCTCCATAAGACAAGTCTGTGTGTAACCGATTCCATGATTGGACCCTCCACTTTTATTGGCTTCCTTATGAATTTGAGTACAGGAAGAGGAAAATCGTGTTGCTCCTAGTGTGGACAAAGTGGGGGTACTTGGGCTGTTGGAAGTCTCTGGAGCAGAAAAGGCTGGTGGAAGTGGGCGGATGGTAGGTGCAAGAACATAAAAGCGATGGCAGAGAACAGTGAAGTAGCAAGATAGTTGAACTGACTCTTTTGAGGTGCTGTCACAAATCGGAAGCACATCACAAAATGCTATGAATGGTAGACAGATGGTAAAATAGGTGTAGAAAGTAAGATCAAATGTATTTTTGCTGCTTAAATTCTTTGTGTCTGGCTCTAGAAAATATTCTGCTGTGGGAGTTTCCCAAGTCATTTAGTTCAACCCACAGAAAGATGTTTTTTGGCTCATCCTAAATGGTTATGTTAACATGATCTAAGAATCATTTTGTTTTCTCCAGTGACTGCTTTTTTCATCATTCCTGGTAGTGCTGTGTGCAGCTTGCACTGTCAGATACAGTATTTGTAAAGAATTTTACTAATGGTGCCAATATTTACTGCCAACATTTTAAAATGTAAGAACAAGTATGACAGTAATGGGCTTTTTTTTTTTTTTGGAGGAACTTTTGTTTGCAAATTTGTGATTGAAACTTTCAGTAATAAATGTCATGCTCTCCCTTCATTTCCAAAATAAAAGACCAAGCACAGCTCTGAGGAGATTAAGATGACAGGCTAAATGAAACCTTCAGCCACATTAGATGAACATAACTGCTGCAGGTAATTAACGCCTTTCATTTTGAAAAATGATTTCAAGCACTTTAGGGAATTTGGAATGATATTTTACATTTTATTCCAACTAGTAATGTAGAAAGGAAATGAAATAAGACTAATTTTATTTTCCATTTTTGCTCTCTCTCTCTCTCTTTCCTCTCCCTGTTCTTTCTCTTGTTGAAAAACTATTGTCGTTTATGTCATTAAAACACAGAATTATTGCCCCCAGACTTTCAGTGAACCACAGCTGTTGACCTTTTTTGACAAAAAGCTTTGAATGCTGCGTTGGGAACATTTGTAGCCCGTGGACCATGACAGTACTGTAGACTTCTCTCCTGTCCTGTTAGAAGTGAGTGCCAGAGGGTTGCTCACATAGTGACTGCATTATTTGCTAGCAATTGTGGTAAACCTTTCCTAGCTCTTGGGTTTTCTGCCTCATCTCAAATGTACAGTCATCCTTCAGACCTATTCTACCACCTTCTGAATTCTCTGGCTTTGTCCCCAAGGCTACATAATCTATTGTTTAAAATCTTTACCAGTGCCATGCAGATATTATATTAAGCATTGCAGCTTAACATGGAATGTGTGGATACTTGAAGCAGGATTTAAAACACATCTTGATTTCCTTGCTGTGTAATAATATATTGTAGAGAATGACAAAGTTGAAAATCAACCCTTTCTAATATCGGATATGCTAATTTACAATGAAGGCTTATGAATATTAAATAAAATGCTGGCTGAATACTAAGCATGTGAAAACCTCAAGATGTTTTCTGCTTGAAATATGCCATAAACTCTTTTATTTTTCTGGGTGATTATATTAATCACTTTTCAGTACTACACACCAGCTGCTGCATCTGCAAGTAAACCAAGTACTTTCCCACAGTACATGTTGCATATTTCATTCTTACAGCATTTTATTTTGACAGGTAATCTTTATTCTGAAATCAAAATTCAGGAGATGGATGAAAATTAAATGTAGTGTCTATTTTTGTGAATTTAAATAGAGTCCATATTTTTATTGACAAATACCAGGACATGTAAAGCTCTACTTCTAAAGATAGTTACACACAGAGAAAAGTATGAACTCAAATTTGAACCCGATTCCTTTCTTCTTTGTACAACTGATATTTTTCCCACTCTTGTGAATGTCTGAGGAAAGCGGGAACTGTGGTGATAGAAGATAATTCTGCTTTTTTTTTTCTCAGGCTGATTTTCTCTGTGAAACTTGATATGTCTTGGTTACATTTATGAGATTTTGAGAACAAAGAAAAAGCAATGTGATGAGAATACAAAAAAATCATGTATTTTCAATATGTTTCATAACATTACACTGCAACTTATATATAAAAACTGCCAAATCCTTTCATAACTGAACTCTCTAAGCATTACCATAATTGTAAGCATATACTCACTATAAATATTCTTTTCCCTCAGACAGAGAATAAACAGGTACATTTTTTTGTATCTGCAGTCAAGTCCACTTAGAAGTGCAAGGAACAGAAATTGTACTTGCAATTCAACTCGTATTTTGAAATTATACTGGCAGAAGAGTGGCTGCCTGTCAGAAAACTGATTTCCATGCACTTCTCTCCCCTTCTTTCTGTAAGAGCAGAAGATAATTAATTCAACCGAAGCCTGAAGTTCTTGAATATCCTGAAAATTAAAATTAGGATTATAGTTTCCATTTATTGAAATAAGCTCAAACTGATCTAAGCGTAGCTCACAGAGGCCGCTCCAGATCCCAGGAGTCAATGTTGGGGTCACAGAGGCAAAAGATGAACAGGGAAACCATCTGGCAAAATTTAACTTCTCTGCTGTGCATAAGAACAAAGAACTGAAGTCACGTCCAAAAGAACATCCACTGTATTGAAAAGGACAAAGCAGAGTAGCAACGAGCGTTGACGAGAGGGTTTGAAACTGTTTCACAAGAGCTAAAGCGTAGATATTTTTCACCCAATAACCTTTTCTGCTAAATAAATGACAAAATTGCTGGAAGGCCCTAGTGTTGAAATGCCTATAGCTATTTATCATTAGAATATCTGCTTTTAAATTAGATGGCTATATTTTATGTAAGAGCTGCTAGGAGTGTATGCAATGTATATTTTTTTTTTCCATTTTTGCATACGCGTTCACATGCTTGGTAGGCTGCAATGAATCAGCGACGTTAAAAAAGGCCTTCTGTGCTGTCATTTTTCCTGCTGTCATTACTATTAGGCTTGTATCTCACCATAAAAGGCTGCCTGCTAGTTTCTGAGGACTCCACATGCCGACTGGAATGCTCCATAATTCCAGGTAGCGGCTGAGGACACCTCACTGCGCGCATACTCTCTCCCTTCATTAAAAAAAAAACTGCAAACAAGTCATATAAGAGTAGGAAAGTAAATGCTATCAGTGTATTCATGGGTGTGTGATGCAAAACAGATCTTTTTGGCTGAGGATTCACTTCAAAGCAAGTGAATGAGAGATCTTCTTTCAGTCCTGAAGTAGCATGATGGAATAAGAGAAACTAGGAGAATTACTGTAGTGGCTCTTTATACTAATTCTGAACAAAGCATTAAGTTGAGTCAGATTTATGGCTCTGTTTTAGAACAGAACAGCTATATTTTTTCCACTCAAATCCATGTTGTTTTCCTAATTCAGAAAAAAGTCAGACAAAAGAAAGGTACAGGATTTTCCCTTTCGTTTGGTAGTTGACGTGCAAGATCTTTTGTATTTTCATTGTATTTTGTGGGAGGACAGCATGAGAGCCCTTACATCTGAGGAACAAAGTACAGCGTATATTAACGAACTTTTCTCAAAATGCATCATAATACTTCAGGAAACAAAGGGAAGGTAGATTTTTGTCATCATTATGGTGGTCCTATCTCTCCATTTCTAACAAACTTCTTGGAACTATAAAACAATTGTTTAAAAAACTAAAATGTAGATTTGTTATCGGAGGGTGCAGCAGTGGAAATACATATGAGTTTAACTAAAATCCTGGAGAGACATGAGCTAAGAGCTGTGGTCCGAAGGATCCTGGGATATAGCCACGGAAGGCCAAATCCAGCAGTGTGCTGATGTAGTGGCATTTAAGGCTATTATTTCATTTAATAGCTTGTTCCCTTGCCTGGCGATCTTTACATAGAAACCTTTTTCTCAGTTTTTCTGAGAAGTTTTAAAAGAGCAATCCTCTGATAATGTGCAAAGGCAAACCTTCCTCCTGCGTGTGTGTTCTTCCCCAAGACTCTCCCATGAATCACAGATTTCTCTATTTTTCAAAAAAGGTTTGAATAAATTTATGTCATCTCCTGTGTGGCCAAACCTGCCACCTGCTTCCTCAGATTGCTTTCCGTGACACAGAAGGGCTTGTGAGACCCTTAAGCCAGCTCTGTCTGCTATGGAAAAATTTGGGGGACAAACACGGGAGTGCAGGAACATGTCAGATAAAAATATGAATTACTGTGTCCTGTCAAAGTGCAGTTTCCTAAGCAGGAGTGGCATTTGGCAAGCAGTGGAGAATTTGCAGAAATAGGGAATATATAGAGGTTATGAGGAGAACAGGGAAAGGTGTGAGATAAAGAGGAACTCGGAGTTTGAGGTTTCTGTGAATGCAGCAGGTAAGAGCTCTTAGCCACTGAATACAGGAGCTTTTGACACTTGTTATGTGCAGGCAGATCTTTCCTAGGATGTGCTTCTGATCTCCAAAACCTCTTCAAGGATCTTCTGTCATCAGATTAAGTAGATATTCTGTATCCAGAAAAAAACAAAGTGGCCAGTTGCTGCTCTTAAAATTTGCTTAAAAAAAAAGCAAACGTTTTTAGCATGGCCTTTGAATTGCAGGGTTAAATTTCAAGGCTGTATGTGGGAAGTTAGACATGTAAATCACACTAACAAATATCCCAACACAGCTGCCTCTCCATCTTGTGCTTGCTGCTCAGAAAATGTTCTCCTTTGTGTCCCAACAGTTAGTTTTATCAGGGAATTACTATGTTGTGTTATTTTGTTACTGTGCCAATACCAGAAGCACATCAAGGCAAAGGAATTTTGTAGAATGAAATTAGAGGAGGCAGTATAGTTCAAGACATTGGTTAATCCTTAAGGGAAAAAGGGTAATAATAAAAATACGAACATAAGCTTCTTTGGAAGAAATAAGAAATAAGTAGGATGTTATTGGCATTTTTTTCTCCCTATGCAATAGCCTTGAAAACAAGAAACAATAGTGAAGCCAATTAATTATTGTCATGTCATAAACCAGATTAATGGACTGAGATGTTTTTAAAGTCTTGAAATAATTGTAATAAATATCAATATGAATTGCCAAAACAAAATGCAGGAATGACAGATTCATAATACGAGGAAAGGAATATTTTTGAGCACATTAAATGCAAAAACATTGGAAATTATTCATCTGATTTAATTGTAATCTTTTGCCAAAAACATTAATGCAATACTTTTGAAGAGTAATTGCTATAAAGAATATCCTCAAAGAGAGAGGCATTTCCACATGCTTGGGCTTTATTTTGCTCTCATTAGAGTTTATTCTCCGTTGAATATTTTGTGTCTCTAGCA